>SADC01000431.1:0-75991 GCA_004194705.1 Ditylenchus dipsaci
AATTATATTTTAGCCTCCAAAAAATACGATACGAAAAATATCCGCGGATAAGTTTCGAAAAATCCGCGTATTGTATCCGCGGATCTGTCAAGAATCTGCGGATTGTACTCGTCGATTTTTCGTGTTGCTACGGGGGCAGATAAACATTACAATCCGAAAGGATTTATTGGAGTGAACATTTTCATTGTGTCAATTTGTTCTGACCTTAATTTGAAAACTTGAAAAGCTCGTGTGAGACAAAAATAACTTTATATATTCGTAATCGTAGACATATTTGTTTTTATGGTAACATTATTATTTGTTGAATAAGTGAACAAAATCTATGAATTTTTTTCTAACTAATATTGCATGTAAAAAATGATATAAGCCTCAGGGCTCTCATTTCTATACTATGTTTCAGTATTTTATTGTACTTACTTCGAAATGGCAACATACGTATAGATAAGAGTTGAAATTTTTCAAATTTTCGCTTGCTGCCTGTTTTCTCTTGAGTTTTAGTAGCTATTATATGTTCCTTCGAATCTTTTGTAATCTCGACTTTCACATAATAAACAGGGCTGCCAGCTATTGGAAAATTTCTAAAGATTTTGCTATTTTTTTATGTTTGAAATGCAATAGAATCTAAAAATCACCATTTTTAGCAATCTTTTAATTTTGCAAGCAAAATGCTGATGTTGGCTTAGAATCCTTTGTGATGAAGTACAATAATCAGAAACTCGCTAAAATAACATTTTTGTGAAAAAGAAATATTTTCACTCTTATTTATCGATAATAAAGATAAAGATTAAATTGACAGAGAATTACAAAATCAGTTTTCAAATCGCTGTTAAATAGGGTTGGCCAAATTTGTAGAGCTATTTGTTCTGGTTATATTTTTTTCAGATTTATTGTGTGTCGGCTAGATTTTATCTTCCAAAACCACGGCGTAGTTGAAAAACGCTTGTGGAGCTCATTCTTACATCCAGCAATGGTGGCAGCTGCCGCGGATCCAGTTTGCTCTCTAGATAGTCCATTTAATTTTCTTGAATGCATTTGAATATTTTTGTGGCCCTGATGAATTTCAATGTTCAAATTGTGTCCAGCATCTATTGCGAAAAATTGATACCTGAGAGTTGAGAAGCCCATAAGGAAAAGTGCTAGCATCATGCAGAGTGGCCTTTTATGCGACGTGGAAGTCTACAAAATATAGTAATACCAAATATAGTACGTTACAGTCGAAACTTTTTGGCAGCTGTTTTCTGGAGCTAACGATGTGATTCAGTAAAGTACGTAAGTACACATTCCTTTTCAGAAAGATCAAAGATCTGAAAAATCTACGTAACTAATAAACGACGACAGTCATGACAAACAAAAACCAAATTACCTTGAGACTGTCATCACTGAGTCCGATAACAAGGAATCTTCCTTCTTGAGGTCACTTGACCAGGTCTAGAAATGCGCCATCATCGAAGTTGACAACAGCCGCTGGTAGTCGAACCTGTGACCTACGCGTTGCGTATATAAAGTTCCCCTCCCTTTAATTTGGCTGCCCTGGACAAACAATTGGCCTGAAAATTCTGCCCGAAAATAATAAAAAATTTGAAAATAGGAATAAAAACTTTCATTGTTGGAGTGGTAATTACTTCAAATTTATGATCGAAAAATAAGCGCCCCCTTCTAATTGCCGCCCCCCCCTCTAATTGCCGCCCCCCCCCTAGAGGTCGATCGGAAAAATAAGCGCCCCGGGGCGGCAATTAGAGGAAATACGGTATATTAACGTAGCAAGACTAGGTGAAAAGTCACGTGCCGAACACAGCATTCTAAGTTGACAATTCACATGTGATGTTAGTTAAAAATATTATTACCGTATAACTATAATTGTTAAAAAATATCCACGTGTATTTATTATTATTGATCGCAATTTAATGAAGCTGGTTTTTATTTTCAGGAGTCAAAAAACATTTTTTTAATTAATAATTTTCTAAAAAATACATTTACATATAGTTTTTTGATAAGATTCTCTGTCCCGTTTCTAAGTGTCACACTTTTTATGTGTGTCACAATAGGTAGCTTGACAAGGTGGGCCTAGCAAAAAAAGTAAAATAATTGTTGTTTTGGGCATCGAGTCTATGAAACTTATGTGTGGTGGCAAATATAATTATTTGATAACTGATGGTCGTAGGTGGTGTCCAGGGTGAAAGTTAAAGGACGTTCGAGGTAGCGTATTCCAATAGTGGTACTCATCTGGTGGTATTAAGCTAAGGGCACACACTGGTGGTACCATCACAGAAAGTAGTGACCAGGGGTGTTGCTCTGGTGATAGTAGCTAAATAGAAAAAAACCACGTACCAATGCCACATGTAAATTTTGAACCGAAGGCTGAGGAAAAAGAATAAAACAGAAAATATACCTAAGGCCGGAACAAAGAAAGACATCATGAACCTAGAACGTGAAATGAGACAGATATTAGTGACGAGTAATTTCGACTTATCAACCTGGGCTCTGTACCAGATAGAAAAAACCACTTAGCAATAGCACATGTAAATTGGCACCCCGATAAGCGTAGCCACATGGAGGTACCCAGGTGGTGGTACACATGTGGGTTTATCCAGATGAAAGCAGTGATTGCTTCGGCCTGCTCGAAGCAAGAGCTGATCGGAGCAAAAAAATTGCAAAGTAGAGGATAGGCGAGTAAAAACGAGGAGCGTCGAAACTTCTTAGAAATAACATGTTAATTAATTCTCCTATTTTATTAGACGCTTTACAGTAGACGCTTAACCTGTCTATAAGAGTAAAACAAGCACTTTGACTGAGTATGGAATAGACGTGAAACTACTCAATGCTTGCATTTCTCTTTTTTCCTTTGTCGGTTGTTTTAATTTGAAATTTGGCACTTTTTCGTTTTGCCTGCTGAATAACTAGTTTCTAAGCTTTAGTTTTTATGTACAGATTTTTAAAATTTTGCTGTGCTGCGATAAAATGGTGGCTGCTAATGATGCAGCATATTCATAAAGGCTTACCAATGCAATGTATGCATTTTTTCCCTTAAGACAGCATTTATTCCGTTTTAATCCAATATTTCCTAATTTCTGTATCTCCTCGTGAAATTATTTTATGAAATTCCCATTTTATTTTCAAGGCTTCTCAGATTATTCAGGTCAAAAGTCTATTATCATTTGCTGTGTGAATGATATTATTATGATGATATTATTAATGATATTATTAATGATATATTATTTTTCTATACAATTATATACTTTCAAATGCATTTTTCACCTCCAAAATCCACTTCTCGGCAGAAAATAATCTCTTAGTCAAAAATGGATTTTCGATTCTCTATCGAATAGTATATAGGGTTTATGCGTACTGCGTGAACACTACCATATGTTCCGTTGTTAGGAAATTTTTTAGAATGAGGTCCTGTTGACTCACAAGCACCGTTTTTCATCTTTGATGCTGTATTTTACATGCACCTTCATTGTTTTTTATTCTTTCTCTGTGATCACTGCAAAAGAATATCTCGATTAGTCAATAAACACATTTTTCAGATGGCCTGAATTTTTCGTTGCCGTATGTCAAAACAGACTGCATTTACCGTATTTTCTCTAATATACTGGTCAGGGGAAACATGTCAAAAACGAAATTTTTCAAAAAATTTTGCATTGGTTCTTCATACAAAAAAGCAGAAAATGTAAAAAAAATATTTCGATTCAAAATAATGCATTGTCAACAATTTCACTGTTATGTGTCAGAAAAAGTCGTTTTTAACGTTTAAATTAGGGTTGATCGCGTTTGTGCGCAATGGTGGCATCCCTTGATGAATGAGATTGGACCCATGTACTACTGTTTTATTCTTTCTCAGCTATTGTGTAAACGACACTTCAAAGTACAGTCGACGCTCGATAAAACGAACCCGCGATAGGACGAACTCCTGATATAACGAACCGATTTTTTTATTTGGCCAACAATAAAGTACAATGACTAAGGTGGCCGCTCCATATTACGAACTCTCGATATGACGAACCCCTGTGGCTGGTCCCCAGGGGGTTCGTTGTATCAAGCGTCGACTGTACCTGTATAAACACTTGTTACTGTCACTATATCAAGATATGAAATAAAAAAGCGAAAAATACCTACAACCATGATTTATTGATCCGGATTTTCTTTGGCTAAAATTCATTTACGCCTCAAAAAGCTTATTTGCGCCCTCAAATCTATATATTGCCATTTTTAGTCAATTTTTTAGGTAGAACTTTTTTTAAATTTTCACACCAGCGCGTTGCCCTGAATTTTTGCTTTCTAATAAGCTATCAAACTTTGCTGAATGAATTTAAAAATTCAGAGATTTAGGGGTTTTGAAAGACAATTTTCTTGAAAATTTATTTTTTAAAACCCCCAAATCTCTGCATTTCTAAATGCATTCAGCAAACTTTGATAGCTCATTAGGAAGCCAAGATTCAGGGCTACGCGCTGGTGTGAAAATATTAAAAAAAGTTCTACCGAAAAGTTGACTAAAATTGGCAATATATAGATTTGAGGGCGTAAATGAGCATTTTGAGGGAGTAAATCACTTTTAGCCATTTTCTTTGTATTATTTCTATGCATACCTCATGCTGTAATTTATTATTATTGTCATAATTTTTATGCTTGTAAGAAAGAGAAAATTTGCGCGATTATTTTAAAGTCGATTTTTTATGTGTTCATTTTATTCATTAATAGGCTTTTCGTAGCAAAATATTGCGGAAAATTTTCTCTTTCTTACTAAGCATAAAGACTATGAAAATAATAAACCACAGCACAAGGTATGCTCAGCAATAATACAAAAAAATTCGGATCACGAAAGATGGCTGTAAGTATTGTTTTTCTTTATTTGACCCCTTGGTATATTGAATTGGAAAACCAACTTTTGAAAAGAAAGCTGCATTGAATGCCAAACTTAATCATTTTCAAAAGATCTTTCGTAATTTTTACAGCAAGCTTGTTTCAATATAAAAAGTGTTAAAGTTTTTAAAATTTTCAAATTAGTAGTTACAAATTCCTTCGCAAAAAAGATGGAAGATAACAAATTGAACAACTTTTTGATCAAACTGTGGACCATTTTGGAAGATGAATCAATTAGCAACACTATTTGTTGGGACAGAACTGGCGACAGTTTCCATGTTTATGATGTTTACAGGTTTTGTGAAGAGGTTTCGCCTAGATTCTTCAATTTCAAGAGCATGGCCTCATTTGTCAGACAGCTTAATTTGTGTTAGTGCATTTTTTGTTCATTATCGCTAAAAAAACTTACATTTATTGTGATTTAGATGGCTTTAAGAAAATTGCCACAGTTGATAGATCTGTGCTTCACAATGACAATAATACCGAGCCTATGCAATTTGCTCACCCATTTTTTCGTTATGGTAAGCTTTTTTTAAAAAAAATTTAAAACTTTCAACCCTACCGGAGTATAAAAAGGCCCACCGCATCCTACACCCCCCCCCCCGCCAAATAAATTTTTTATTTTGAAGCGTTTCCAAACACCCTATATCGACCTTAAGTTGCCTCAGGAGTTCGAAAAAGACATTTTTTTCGAGTTTTGGTTAATTAAAAATTGAGTTTTGTACATTTTAAAATTTCGACCATTGGCCTGTTGTGGCGTGTTTTGGACACTGGAACTGGGAAAAAAGAGCCTCTAAATGCATTTTTGAGCGCACACTTACATACCTTAGGCGCAAATCACTCGAAAGTGACTCTGGATGCATAAAAAATGTATGCATACCAAAGTTTCTTTATGCGGTAAGCCCCAGTCAACAAAACTATTGGTCTATTTTCTGGTCCTTTCCCACCCCGAAATAGCCCTAAATCCCTTCAAAAACGGTCAAAATAGGTATTTTGAGTGGTCCCGAAACTCAATTTTTTATAGACTAGAACACAAAAATAATGTCTTTTTCGAGCTACTGAGGCAATTTTAGGTCTATATAAGTTGTTTGGAAACACTTTAAAGAAATTTCAAAGAGTATTTTTCTCTAACACAACTTTTTTCATTTTCATCTATTTCGCACCTTTTGCACCGACAATACCAAGGATATACAAAGAAAAGCCCACTTCACACTGAAATTTATTGGGGTGCAAAAAAAATTGAGGGAACTAAAAGAGATGGGCTTAGAGAAAAAAACTCTTTGGAGGGGCCCTCCACTTGGGCTCTTACGGGCGGGGACACTTTTTAATTCCGAAAATATTCAGAAATTAATTTTTAAATTATTTTTTGCTTGCATCTAAAATTTTATCAACATTTTAAACCATCTACTAGTTGAGCCCAAAGTTGCTTGACATTGCCAGACCGGACAACTTAGACAACTTTCACTCCACCATAACTACATATATCTGTTCATAGATATTGCTGCACAAAGATATAAAATTTTAATTTTGAATAAAAATCAAAAAATTATTCAACAAACATTTTCGGAGTGAAAAAGTGTCCCACGCCAACTCAAATTTCGGAAATGCCGCTGCGGCCAAAAACCATGCTCCTTTAAGCTAATAATAATAAAGTCATACTTTATATATTCAGGACATCCGCATCTGCTCAAAAAAAAAACGTAATCAAGTTGCTATCAAACGACGAGCTTCAAGGCAAGACGTCCAGCTACTCGATGCTGAACAATCTCAGAACACAACCTTAACTAATCGCCAAGAGCAACAAAATATGGTTACTTTGCCGGAATACGACTTAAATTACTTGCTAGAAGAGCTGCAACAGTTTAGAATAAGAACTGCAGACATGCAAAACACTATTGTTGACTTGACCAATGACAATGAGCTTTTGTGGAATGAGGTAGGGATTGCAGCTGCTTATTTTCCAAACCTATTTTTACTTATTTAACTAGCAACGTTTATACAGTCAAACCTCGATAAACCGGCACTCCGATATCGGCACCCTTGATAAACCGGCACGCTGTCGATACTTGGTTTGACTAGGTACTCGACACTTTGAAGAAAACGACACCCCGATCAACCGGCACCTCGATAAACGGCACCCTAAGGTCGATCCCTAGGAGTGCCGGCTTATCGAGGTTTGACTGTGACATCAGAGTTCACATATAATTGACTTAGCAAGGTTAGGCAATGAGTAAGCTAATTGCCTCAACTAACAAGGGAAGATATGATAGAGTCTATACGACACGGGGAACAATATAAACCATTTGAAAATTTGAAAATAATTATTTGACATAAATATTTTTTGCCGACAGTGTGAGTTTGAGGGGTTGAAGACGTTTGAAACTTTCTGGATGTTGCTAGCCATACTAGAAACTTTTTAGTAGGGCTAGGACAGGGCTGCCATATGTCCTTTTTGAAAAGATTTGCTTTTTTGGAATCCCAAATCTTATTTTTTTTTTGAAATCTCAGTCAAGATCTTTTTTTTTGCTTCAAAATGGCAATAAGCACTAGATAAATATGTAAATACCACGTTTTTCTTCAAAAATGGTCAAAAGGTCCTTATTTGCCCAAATGTTCTCTTATTAAAAATTTTGAGATGGCAGCCCTGGGCTAGTACTATTTTGTTAGTTTTGTTTCCGATCTTTCTCTATGACCCTATACTAAAATAGGTTGGCGTTTTTCGCCTTGGTACCCATGTTACTTTTTTCAACAATTTTGTCTTAGTAACTCTGGTTGTTTTTCTAACATTATTTGAGAAATGTAAGTTAAAAAACTTTCTGGTGACTGGAGTCATCGAAATAACCTACAAGTCATCATAAAAACAAGAAATAGTTTCAAAAAAACAAAAGGAAGACCAACGTCAAAGTGACAACCCATTCTGTACAGGGTAGGGTTATTCCATGCCAAAAAAGCAGTAATCATTAACAAATAGCATATTTTTCCTAAAATGTCCTAATTTCAAAATTTTCGAGTCGTGACCCTGGTATTGGTCCATAACCGGCTCGATTAGGTACCCAGCGGTGGTGTGGGTCAGCAATAAGGAATAGCAAAAAGACGTGCATGAACTCAAAAATAATAAATGAACAACCCTATTTTTAATAATGACCCATGTATGAATATTTCAGGTGTCTTTACTTAGAGACTTTCACCTCAAACAACAGCAAAATGTAAGCAATCTGGTCGAATTTCTGATGTCTATACTGCATGACAATGTCAATGTACGTTCACAAAAACAAGGAAAAATCAATTGCTCCAGACAAATAGTGCCTCTTCAAGGTCCAAAAATTCATTGGCAGTAATTAGATCTTCTCCAACTTCTAATAATCAGGATGTTCTGCTTAATATCCGAGAAAATATTTTATCGGAAGCTTCAAACTACTCAAACAATTCTGCTCTAACACCGCATATTTATGATGAAATGCAACCAATTTCCACAACTGCTGAAAATTTAAAATGCAACAGTCGATCATTGGACAGCAGCAAGAATCACCGACTTTTTCTGAGAGTAAGTTAAAATTTTCGAACCCTTCAGCTATGGAAAGCTGAAAAGATACTAACTGGCAAAAATATACCGCTCCGCGTGAATTCAAAATCAGCGCCCGCCAAATTATAACCTTTCCTTATTTTCAACCTTTCGTACGGGTTTTTTCCAAGAAAACCATTCAAACCTCACGTCAACCTGATGCGTTTATCTTGAAGCCCATGGTCGATTTACTCACAAGAAACCTACCCAAGGTGTCTTCTCCACGTGCTCACTCTCATGTAGACAGCTTGATGGTCTTTTGTTAGTATAGAAAAACTCCTGGCGGCGGACAGAGATAAAAATCTTGTGTAGGGAGGCTCGGAAACTTAGAAAAATCCCAAAAGGACATCTTTTGGATACTTCAGTTCCTCACCAATCAGTTTTTTGTTTGTGAAATGGATAATCTAATAAGAATACAATCAATTTACAGTTTTTAAATTTATAAATCATCCAAAAGTAAATCAATTACCGTATTCTCTCTAATAGAAGGGCAGTCGAATTTGCAAAAAAATCTTTTATAATCCTGCAGCCCAAGAGAATCAACGTCAGCATGTCAAGGGTAAGAATAGAAAAGGTATGAAGAAAAGTTATAAAGAAATGGTATAAAGAACTTTGTCGGGCGTACGGCTGGTAAATATGGTTGTTTCAATACTCTGGGAAAAAAACTTTGCTAGAATTCCTTGTATGTAAGCCCATATATCGAAAAATAGAGGGGCAGAGGTCGAGGAGGGATGAAAAATAGAAGAACATGCCTTTCTATTAGAGAAAATACGGTAACTAAAAACAATATTGCTAACAATTATTACTAACTTTTGCATTTAGACCAACAAAATGGCCTTCATAATACTGGAGATTGTTTCTACAACGATGCTTCTATTGCTGAACCTTCTTCAAAAGCCGAGTTTTTCTCACAGGATGTATTTCATGACCGCATTGAAGAACAAGACAGAAACGATCAGATGCTGGACGATATAAATCTGGTTATAAGCAAAGAACAAAACTTCTTTGACTACCAACCGTCTTCAATAAGTTCAGTAGTTGTTGATAATAGACACAATTTCTCGTTATTTGAAGATACAAATGAGTTTGTTAAATAGCTTAGCTCAAATTGTTTAATAAAATATACCCTATTCTCTCCAATAGAGCGGCATGCCGCTCTATTTTTCAATACCTCGTGGGGGGTGCCACTCTATTAAAAAGTGCCATTCAAATGGAGAGTGCCACTCTATTTTTCGACCTTCACATTTCGCAAAAACTTATATGAAATTTTTTACACTAAAAACTCATCGAGTGGAACTTTGCAGATTTAAAGAAACATTCTTTATTTACAACCCCTACAATTTTATCAACAATCAAGTGAAACATCACTATTATCATCAAACATGACTTCCTCCTTTTCTAGATCGATTTCTTCAACAGGTTCGACCAATTCTTTGTCACTGCGAGCTCGCTGTAGCTTGACACGACCAGTCGGCACTGAGACATATTTTTAAAAGCAGTGAATCTGATCGTTCTCTGACCCATCTGTAGCATTGATGATCCCACAGACTTTTAACGAATTGGATAATAAGTGTTGTTGGCAAACTTTCACAGGCATCGACAATCCAATAATAAAATTTACAGTGGTACTGATTCTTGTGCAGTTATCGTCGTACACTGATTCACCACTGCTTTAGAAATCACGAAATTCATTAAAAATGCGGTTATTTGAACAAAATTGAAGTTCATAATACAATAGACAATTCGCTCTCTTATTTTGAAACTCCTCAGAGGGGGGGGGCGGTAGTGCCGCTCTATCAGACAGTGCCGTTCAAAAAGAGAGTGCTGCTCTATTAGAGAGAATACGGTAAGGCTGAAGGACTTAGTTAAGCAGGACTACACAATCTTGAACTCGCTTAAAATCAACTTGTAGCCACTTTTTTCGATATTTCAAGTATCGAAATGCGTAGAAAAGATCTTTTTAGAGTGCGTACCACCCTTTTTTAAAACAAATTTTTGAATAAAAATTGACTGGCTGCATTAGGCTTGGGACCAAGGTGAAGGGTACTGGAGCGTGGCTGGTTATCTATCTTTTATGAAAAAGTTAGCTTAGAGAAAAATATTCTTTGCAAGGGGATGCACTTGGAGTGCTCCTGTCCCGCGCGAATTCGAATTTCGCAAATTGCGGTGCTCATCAAATTGCATGGTCCCTTTAAAACTTTACAATAAAATTTAAAAAAAATTTTCGCGGCAAATATTTTTATATGATTAGTATTCACTGAAAGTATACGTAAATTTTATAATTTACCACGAAAATCACACACATTGAGGAATAATTTTGAAATTAGAAAAATAACATATTTATTAGTTCCTTGAAGTACCTGCTCTTCGAGAACAATATTCATTTTTCGCTCCAACAGGTCCTTCAATTGTTTTTGTCATTTTAACGTATTTTGTAGTTGAATCACCAGCCTCAGTTTTATCCACAAATCCACATCTTTGGTAGAATTCATGAGCTATTTTGCTTTCTATTTTATCTACACGTAGTTTAATCACTACCTTTTGATTTTTATTCCTATTTTCATCGACAAATAGTAAGAAATGTTCCATTACTTTTCGTCCAATGCCATTGCCTTGCTCACCTTTAGCCACATTGAACAAGTTTACATAAATTTTTCCAACTGTTTGCTGTGTGTATGCTAGAAACCCAACCATTTTATTTTGGTCATAGCATCCGAAACCTTCTGTATTAATAATAAAAAGATCATATTTTAAATTTGCTATTTTTTTAATTTCTTCGTTTATTTTCGTTGCATTCTCTATCGAAAACTTTCTTATTTCACAATTATGTGCTGAAATATTAGCAAATACTGCAAAAATAATAGAAAATGTGTGAAAAATTAATAAATTCATCTGAATTTATTTGTTGAAAATATAAATTTCAGGAAAGTTTTTGAAAATCAATTTGAAATTTGGAATTTACCGTATTCTTTCTAATATTACTTACTGGCTCTATTTTTCAATCTAATATTACGGTCTGGCTTTATTAGAACATCTCGCTTAATTTTTCTTATAACAAATGATATGACTTATTTTTTCTGAAAACTAAGTCCAGATCCAGTAACTAACAGTAAACACAATGTAAGTCCGTCTCTATAAGTGTTCAAGGATACGCGAAAAATATGCCTTCGTCCCTTTGCTGTTTTTCGATCAAAAACTTTCTCTTTCTAAGCCTCGAAAAACCATTACCGTATATTCTCTATTAGATTGCCTGGGCCTTCTATTTGTCAACCCCAAAAAAGTTGGAAAAAATTTGGGTCGATTTTGAGACTTTTGCGTGCTCAACCAAAATTTTAAAAGTGGAATCAGGTAAGCTCGTGCTAACTAAGAAAACGCGAAAAACAGATTTGCGAATTTCTTTTTCTAGGCTGATATATAGGTCCTCAAGGGGGGCCTTCTATTAGAGAGGGGCCTTCTATTAGAGAAGGGCCTTCTAATGGAGAATATACGGTATATACTTTTTAACCATTTTAAAGCATGAAAAAATTCTTGGTAACAAAAATGTCAAAAATGATTTCCTTCGTACCCTTACCTGATTTTTTGGTACTTATTCTTTTTTTAAGTATTTGAGAATAGTTTTTAACGTCTTCTTAGTAATGGTTATTTGCTAATAACGGTGAAAACGTTGTTTTGTGATACTTTTTTTCACGAAAAAGATGATTTTTCAAAAAAAATTGACAAAAGTTCGAATTTTTGCCTCAGGAGACCATGGTGAACCACCAGAAAGGTGTACGAGGATACCTCCGAAAACCCGACATAGTTTTGTTCACCGGTGCCTAACTCTGATAATCTCCCCCAAGGCAAAAAGTCAAATTTTGAGCAAAAGTTTTTTTTTCTCAAAAAATCAACTTTTCTTATATGCCTTTTTTGCACTTTCCAGCTGCCTGTCAGACTTAAGCTTTCGGATTTAAGCTTTTTTGTCTTTAATTAACACTTGAAATGCTGTTTGTACCAATACGAGCGTCTTGTTCAGAATTTCACGCTAAATAACATAAGAGAAAAAAATCTGTGAAAAAGTGCTATTTCCATGGAACCATCACGGGTTGATTGTATGATATTTTAGGTTGCTTCAGTTATTTTATTGTGCTTTTTGATAAAAAGAACAACTGTGCGTGCCTAAAACACGTATTTGGTGCCAAAATTCAACAAGCTTTTAAATAAACACAAGATTACTCGGGTTAGTGACCGTACTACATGCAACATATTAGCACTTTTCGAAAAGAGTTTGAAATAAAAAATTTAGTTCTTTTTCAAAAAGATCGAAAAATGGTTGATATCACTGTTTATTTTACAGCACTTGACTGTAACAAAAAACGCAGCTGAAAGTAGAACAACGCAGCAAGTTCTAAGAGAAAGTAGTCCGAGAATCAACAAATTTGTTGGTGCGTCGGCTTTTCACTAGGGTTGTGAAACGAGCAAATGCTCGAGCAGATTGGTGAATTTTGAGCATATGCTCGGCCTATAGTCAACCCTCGAAAAAAACCCAGTTCTACTGTACAGTTAACTGTACGGCCACAGTTAGCGGTTAAAATATATCGAGCGGAGCACTTTACCTTTACCCCCACCACTCAATTAACCTTGACCCCCACCAGCAATCAGCTTGGGGGACCAAGGCAAAATTTCTTCCATGTTTCAATACCACTAATTTTTTTGCATAAAAATAATTAAAAGTGCAAATATATTGTTTTTGATACCTGTTTTTTTAAAATTTCAAAATAAAAAAATTCAAATGAAAACTTTTTTGCCTTGGTCCCCCAAGCTGATTTTCTGGTGGGGGTCAAGGTTGATTGAGTGGTGGCGGTATAGGTAAATTTAGCCATGGCGAGCATATGCTCGAATATCGAAAAGGCAAATGTTCGAGCATATGCTCGAAATTAATCTGCTCGAGATTTCCACAACCCTACTTTTCACAAGTTATTTTAAATTCGCGCCTTTTGTGGCGTTTTGTATTTTTATGTTTTTTGTGACTTGGGACACACGTTTGAGCCCTATCAACGTTAAAGTGGCCTAAATTTACACAGAACGAAATTTTCTGTCTGAAAATCAGGCTCAAATTTGCTCTTCTATCAAAAAGCACAATAAAATAACTGAAACAACCTAAACAGTCTCATATCATACAATAAAGCCGTGAGGGTTCTATGGAAATAGCATTTTTTCACAGAATTTTTTGATCCTATATTGTTCAGCGTGAAATTCTGAACAAGACGCTTGCATTAGTAGAAACAGCTCTTTAAGTGTTTAAAAGTAAATGGAGAGACATTTTTTAAAAATCTGGTTTGTTTTAAACCCCAATGAAAAAAAATTTACACAATTTTCGGTTCACAAAAACATATATACTATGCGAAAGCCCATGAAAAACTGCACCGAGCAGTGTTTTAATCTCACAGATTTTAGAAGAAATCATGGAGAAGATATTGATAAAAATTCGATATGAAATTGTTCAACAAACATTCTGACGGTGAGATTTCGAACTCCGATCGAGACAACAAATATTCAAAAAAAAATTCACTCCTTTTTTCAACTTTGCTTTTTTCGGTTCTCCGGGCCTCAAGTGGCAACCGGACAATCATCTTTTTTTGAGAAATTTGTCGCGCGACAATTTTTCCTTTTTGAAAATTTTGTCGCGCGACATTCTTCCGTTTTGAAACGATTGTCGCGCGACATTCCTCTTTTTTGAGAATTTTGTCGCGCGACATACGTCTTTTTTTGAAAATTTTGTCGCGCGACATTCGTCTTTTTTCTGAATTTTTTTGCGCGACATTTCTTATTTTTGTCTTTTTTTATTTTGGTCTGTAGTATCTTACTAAATATTAAACAATGTACAAATTCAACAAAATAAATCTTTATGCATGAAATACAACCGGTTACCCAGCTATCATGTAGCTACATAGGCGTAACCAGGATTTTCTGACGGGAGGGGGGGGGGCTAAAAGGGCTAAAATCCTGACGGGGGGGAGGGCTAAAAAGGCAAAAAAAGCTAAATAAGGCTAAAAAAACAAGAAAAAGGCTTAAAAAAACCTGACGGTGGGAGGCTATAGCCCGGCTAGATATCCCCCCCCCCTGGGTACGCCTATGTGTAGCTATCATGCAGACTGAAAGTAAAATTTTTTACTTCTTTGGGTTCCAAAACCTGTTTTCTCAACTAATTTGGACTAATTATCAAACCATCTTCAGCATGCCTGAATTAGTCCAGAAAACAGGTTTTGGAAAATGAAAAACGTAAAAAAATTTAGCTTCAAGTGGACGACCACTTGGTTTTGTTGTACCCAGGTAGTCGTACTCAGGTTGGGGAACTCAGGTAGTGTAATGGTACTCGGGTATAATATTTTAGTCTTGTGAAGAACTTTTGAAACTCAAAATATTTTTCTATGATTTAACTACTGTTCTACTGGATGATCCATGCACCAACAAAACCAAGTGGTCGTCCTTGGATGAAAAAAATCTTTACGTTTTTCACAAAAAGAGGTGTGATAGTTATTTCAGGGGGGTTATTTGAGGGGGGTGGTTATTAAATGGGGGGGGGGGTGTTATTTGAGGGGTCATGTTATCAAAAATGGAAAAGAATAATAAAGAATAGAAACAAAAGACAACAAAAGACAAGACAACAAAAGAATAGAATAGAAAGAATATCAAGAATAATAAATGTCGTTGGGCAAAGTTTACAAAAAAAAGACGAATGTCGCGCGACAAAATTCTGAAAAAAGACGAATGTCGTGCGACAAAATTTTCAAAAAGAGACGAATGTCGCGCGACAAAATTTTCAAAAAGAGACGAATGTCTGGTTGCCCCTCAAGTATCTTATCTTCTTTGTTCTTTTTTTTCAGCATTCGGTTTCTGGGCATGTGCTTCCTGCCTTCTGGCCGCAACTGTTGTGGTGCTACAAGGCAGAACCTGACCATTGCAGCGGGTGTGCTGAGTGCGGGCGTGGAACTTCCATCGAGTACTTATCAGTTATCAGCATCAATTTGATTCGTACGCCTTTTTGTCATTAATAGTGGCAAGAAAAATTTTAGTTTAAATTTAACTGCTTACTAAGATTTGGACTGAGAAATAGGTTACTTTCAAGAATGCGAGAAAGGAATTAAAAAGTTTGTGAGAGTTAGCTAACCCATAAATTTAGTTTAAAAACTTTGAAATAAAAAAATGAAATCAAAAGTTAACTAATTAATCAAAAACATCTCAAAGGTGCTAAAACAAGCATATTTTCACCCCTCACCTGATCGCAACTGACTCCCCGAGTAAATTAACACGAGAAACCGAGGCGAAACATTTTAGCAATTTTTTTACAGGACTGTGTGAAAATGAAGTTTTCCAGAGCTCCACTTTCAGCTTATTAAGCCATATAAAACTGGATTTATACCCTGTCTTATGAAAAATTATTTGCGAAAAAATTGCCTCGGTCCCCCTGCTGATTGACTGGGGCCGAAGTACAATCGAGTGGCAGTGCGGTGTACGATTCAAAGACCACAGTCGACGCTCTCTATAACGGACTCCCTCCATAACAGACCGCTAAACCTCAACGTTTTTTTGCCTTGGTCCCCTGTTGTTTTTTTAGGCTTTATCAAAAATAGGCCAGCGTATGTTAGGACGGACTCAAATATATATTACAAACATATTTTTAAGTCTGTCTTAATTATACTGGCCAATCTTTCTACCAACCCCCCCCCCTTTAAAGGGCTATTGCCGTCCCTGACAACGAGAATTTCAAATGTTTGAATTGGCGCGGGACAGTTCTCTTTCGTCTTTCATTGTACTCTTTTGACTTGCTTTGAATGACTCAAAAGAGTAAAATGAAAGACGAAAGAGAACTGTCCCGCGCCAATTCAAACACTTGAAATTCTCGTTGTCGGGGACGGCAATGGCCCTTTAAGCGGAATCTCGAGTTCCGCTTATTTGTTAAATTATCAGATTGAATTTTTATTGGAGAATCAGATTGAGTATCTGATAAACAATCGGATTGGTTCCTTATTAAACTCTTAGAGCATTTACATAAATATTTAGAATAAAGCATAAATGCACAGGGAACGATAAAAACCAGTTTTTGGATAGCATAAACGTATTTGGGTAATGTGTTTGGTATGTATGCTGACGATATCTATTGTTTCGACACTCCTGTAGCCAATTGTAGGGAACTTCTTCGAAAAACCCCTTGTTAAATCCCACAATCAAATATAGCTAAACAATTTCACTGAGACATAAACAAACTGCATTAATGATAAAAAAAGAGTGAACAAGGAAAATAATGATATTTCGAACAAAGTAGACTGCTTTTATGGAGCTTTTTCAAAAGAGGGTAAGCTTTGTTTTTCTATTGGAAAAAATTTCTTTTGCTATCTAGCAAAGTCTTTTTCTCTTATTTTATTGATTATTTTGTCAGTGCCTATGTTCTTTCCACATCTTAACCTTTTAAAAGAAGCCATGAAAAAAGCCGAAAATAGAAAGCATTGAGGAAGCCATTCTATGCCTTATTTTCATGAAAATTTAGAGGCATCATCACAGTTCACATGACCAATCAATACTGTTATCCTCATATTTGAAAATTCATGATGTGTCCAAAAATAGTGCATGTTTGAAGGAGATGTCAGAGAATATTGCGAAAACCTGTCCTCACCAATTCACTGCCATTTTCATTGCTTTATTTGGATAATCAACATAATTAAAAATTAACATCATTGAATCCATGTTTTTGGTTTGCAAAATTCAGGTTGGAAAAGCATACAAATTTATATCAAACGCAACCTTGAAAATTTGTTATGATAGGAAAACTGTTCACAAACGTAATTTGCTGAATGTCGTTTTGATAAGAAAACGAAAGTTTTCAAAAACAACATTTCTCAAAAAAGCATGTGCCAAAACGGCAACCCATTCAGCCAGACCATAGTATAACTGATTGACCTGAAATGGTGTTTTATCAACTCCTATCAACATTTCATGGGTTTGAATGGGTAGAAAACATGAAAATACGATTGGGAACCCTCTATTCCAGGCTCTATTCCACAATGAGGGTTTTTTTTCACCTTGGTCCACCTGTTGTTTTTTAGGACTGTTCAGTCTTTAAGCTTAGGCATGGCCCCTGCCTCAGAGGTAGGCCAGCGTATGTTAGGACAGGCTCAAACATATATTAGAGTCATGTTTAAGTCCGGTATGACATACGTTGGCCTGCACTCGTCTAAGTTTGAACCAACAAAAAAGAACAGGGAAGCGTTATGGAAGGCGACATTGTTCTTGTTGAATAATTTCGTCCGTTATATCGTTATATCTCTATAAAAGAGCTTTTAATACCAAATTTGGTTTTTAAGGGTTATTCAGGCAATAAGCATGACAAAGCATCACTGGTTTGCACTGAAATAGTTCAAAAGGCAAATCTGTTACATAGCAAAACATGTGATCCTCACAGGCTTTGAGTGATAGTGAGAATGATTTTTTTGTCCTCACAGTCAGCGAGGGAGAGTGAGGATTTGAAAAAAACTGTGAGTGAGATTGAGTGAAATACTCACTCGGAGTGAGCTCAGCAAAACACTGTTATCCAGTGCTTGTTGGGCTTTGAGTGCCAAAAATAAAGATTTTGACTTTTTCTTTTTAAAAATTTGAGGTCCCAAATAAAGGAGAAATCTTTAAATAAAAGACGTTTAGAAGCCCTGAAATGAATATGAAATTTTTTATTTTTTTCAACAATTTGAGTACAGATAGGTCAAAAGTCTATGCTTATGTTTCTCATCTGAATTGCTTGGCTTTTATTTTCTCTTTTTCTATTTTACAGCGAGATGACGAGTCGCTTTTTCTAGGAGTATCCATGTTGATGGCGAAACCTTATTTATCACGCAGAATCGATAAAAACATAAAAACGGAACTAAAAAAGTGAAAGCCACATTTTTCCCCGAAAAATCCGTTCTGAGCCAAAAATAGATTGCATTTGCGAAAATTGGCCGAATATTTTTCTGCTAAGGAATTTTTTTTTAACACGGACAATATTCGATTCTCGAATATTCGCACGAATATTCGAACTTTTCAATCTGAGCGCAAATTGGACAACTCTAAAGCCTCGTGTCCAATGAGCGGATTTTACCTTCACTCTCACTCTCACTCTTCATTGGACACACAACAAACCTTTCACTCTCACTCTGACTTTGTCCCTCACTCTCACTTTCACTCCCAGTGTGTGTCCAAAGTCAGAGTGAGAGTGAAAGGCAGACTGATAGTGAGAGTGAATGGCAACTTTTAAAAGACTCGAAACTGAAAAAGACTGGGAGGCAGACTGAGAGGCAGACTGAAGGGCAATTTTTTCTAATTTTTTATTTATTTCTGCACCCCGAATCCAAACCAGCGACCTCCCTTCTAAGTATATAAAGCACTACACCAACCCCTTTCCTTATTAGCATCGCCCAGAACTCACGTCAGAGTAGCCAATAGGCAGGGAAAACGGTAAATTCGCCCACAGTAAATCCGCCTACAGGTAAATTCGCCCACAATTTTTTTTTTATTTCTCAGGAACAAAGAAACCATGCTATCCAACCCCAAATTGCGAGCGGAAAACTGTTTGTTAGGACCAAAATCCTGTTTTGACTAACCAGAATCTCTGAGTGCAAGTGAGAGTGAGAGGCAAGAGTGAGAGTAAGAGTGAAAGGAAAATCCGCTTATTGGACACGAGGCTTAACCGTAATAGATTCAGGAAAATGAAGTTGATTTTTTTCTTATCAATATTTTTTCACTTTTCAATATTTTGCCTAGCTGTTTTCTCACCACCATCCGCAAACAACCAACAATACGAAGATGTAGAACAGGCGGAAAAACTGAAGATACTAATGGCAGTGGTGGTCTTGTTTCTCTCCCTACAAATATATCTCCAACACATCCAGAGGCACATAAACACCATTCAAACTTAGCCAACTCAAATATTTTCAACCAACCATTTTATTACAAAAGACTTTTAAGGATCTAAAAATAGAATCAAAAAATAATATTGAAGATTTGTATAAAAAAGTCGTAACAACGAGAACTACAAATACGACACCTAGAAGAATATGCTATTATATAAAAATGGTAATACCTCATCTGAGAAAAACTGAAAAACAAACCATCGATAACAACAAACGGGACTGCTTTAAGTGAAAATATGATAAAAACAGAAATCACTTGTCCTCACACAGAGCGAATGAATTAAAGTTCATACAGGTTTGTTTGCATAGCTTTAAAGTGATTCTCTTTTGCTAGGTACATAAATGAATTTCGGAGCTGTGATTTTATTTTTGTATCATTTTATTATTTTCTAGTGTTGTTTTTTGATTTGGGCCGCCTGTTGTTTTTTCAAGACTTTTCTAGGATTAAGGCTTAGCCAAAAGTAGGCTAGCGAATGTTAGAAGAGACTCAAACGTACGCGATTTTCAAGCCGAGAGCTAGAAAGCTAAAAACATCTCGAAAATTTCAAGCCTTTGGCTCGGCTCGAAGTTCGAAGCTCCAAAGTTTTGATGTATCTGCTCAAAGTATTCGCTATCTCGGCTCGATAGCTCGAATAGAAATTTCGTGGTATCAAAAGTGTTTTTTTTTAAGTTTTTTTTTCAAGCCTTCGGCTGGAAGCTCGGAAGTTTCGAGCTTTTGGCTGGGCTCGAAGTTTGAAGCTCGAAAATTTTGAGTTTTCAGCTCTGCTGAAAGCTTGAAGTTCGAAAAAAAAATCGAATTTTCGAGCCGAAAGCTCGATTACGAGCCTTCGGCTCGACAACCTAGTAATTAAAAATAGCCGTTCACCCTAAAGAAATAAGTGATTGGTCAGCTTTTGAACTGTATGACTCAAAAACACCTCTTCACAGTGTGTTGAAATAATAAAAAAAACTGGTGGTTTTCCAGTCAAAACAAAAATGCCTATTATTTATTATTCAGCTCTTTTATCGATTTTGTCTAACTTTTTCAAATATTTTTTATCATACATTTATTAGCTTCATAATTGTATTTTGTGGAAAATCAATTATGAATAAACTTGTGCTAGTTAAAAAACATACAGCAATTTTTTTCATGACTACTAACACGGGAAAGGCACGACCTGACCGTGGCCTATCAAAAAACGTTATATACCAAATGATAGCCCTGACCGAGCATTTTACGAAACTAATCGCAAAATCGGCTGCGGGCTGAACTACACCTAAATATTGACTTTTGAAAATCGAAAATTTATGATCCAGGGTATATCGCAAATCCCAACATCATTTAAGTGTGGTGCAGTTGTGTAATCTATAGGTTACATTTTCACGCCGCAGATTTTTTTTTCATGTTGCAGATTTGATCCCTAATCGCTGCACTTTTTTTTTAGCATTTTTTTACTTGAAATCACCCGGATTTAAAATTTTTTGGTAAAAAATTGTAATACCACTTTCACAACTTTTTCATTCCGCTCGACTTTCTATTCTGGTTCTGCTCGACTTTCTATCTTTCATCACACAAAAACATTTTGAAAGTCTTTGGAGTGTTCTATTTCCAACTCTGCAATAGCAATTTTTAATAATAAAAAAAACTGGTGATATCAAAAAACGTTTTTCAAAACATTTTTTTAACTCACAATTTTTTTGGGTTTGTGTCAGAAGTCCAATAAAACCTGGCTTTCCCCCTCGTTCCTCCTTCTATTACAGACTGGCCTTCTAATCGATACTGGCGTTTAATTATAATAAATAGGGTATATCTCAGCTCACAGTCAATATTTCACAAAGCTGTCAATTGCGTTTCCTTATCTTCAAGGAGCTCTACCTTTTCCATTTTGTAGATTTCAGTTTTTCACTTAAAATCTAGAGATCGACCTCAAAAATTCCCGATTTTCAGGGATCCAAAAATAACTTACCCGGTGAGTTATAAGAAGCACTCCGGTGATTAAATTATATAAGGTTCACATAAAACGTATTTTCAGAAGATGCTGAAGCTGGAAGATGTTCAATTCATTTTATTGCTATTTTTAGCCTATTCACATAATGTGAAAAGTATTTTAGAATAGGAAAGTATGATTATTGAAGACAACGTAGCGCTGGACTCTTTAGCTGTTTATAAAAACAAAAAAGACATTTTATCGAAGTACAGTGTGAATGTGAACGCAATAAATATTGAAAAATTACAACAAGCTGTTGATCAGTGTTACATTAAAAAGCCTGCCGAATTAGATTTGAATAAACTGAGTGACTTTAATGATTTGCAATCAAGTTTGCAAAGAACTTTGGAATTTCAAAAGTTTCAAAAAAACGTAATTTTTCATCAAGAAAAAAGGTGCCGAAAATATTCACGAGAAAAACCAATATTTGGTATGCACTGAAAATTCACAGAAAGTAGCCGGATATCCTAATTTTGGCGCTACTGTAATATACCCCCCCCAAAAAACGCTACTGTAATATACCCCCCCAAAAATCGACCTACTGTAATATACCCCCCCCAAAAATCGACTTTTTAGGAGTGGTCAAAACCCATTTTTAGCAATAATTTCGCCATAAAAGGACCAGAAAAGCAATTTAAATAGGGTTCAAGGGCTGTATTGGGAGGGGAAGGGACAAAACAGGGCACTTTTATAGTGCCTATAAGTCCAAAGAGTATTAATTCTCTAAGCGTTGAAGTCACTTTCAAACCCAGCCACTTGTGGTGCACGTAAAAGGATAAGGACTCGAACTGATCGGACCGATCAGCCGGGTGGATCCTGATGGTTGTCGTTTAACTTTTGGATGGCTGAGCCTCTGGCTCGTAGCCTCAGGCTGGAAAATGGGGAGACCCTTTTCGGCCGAAAAATCAAAGATGTTGAACATAGTTTTGAAAACTGGGGCCTACCGCATAAATAACTCTGGTATGCATGTTTTTCATGCATCCAGAGTCACTTTCGAGTGATTTGTGTCTAAGTATGTGGGTGTGCGCATCTCAACTCCAAGCCCCCAAGCCCCCTGCGCCCCGAAGGGGGCGCAGGGGGCTTGAGAGTTAGAGATGCGCGCACGCACTTACCTTAGACATGATTCCGAGAAGTACACTTGATCATAAAATGCATATAGAGTCTATTTTTTGCCACGGCCCGAGTTGAAAAACATGGTTAAAGCAGCTAAAAAAAGTGGCCCCTGTATTATTCCCTTCCCCTCCCAATACAGCCCATAATCCCTTTTAAATTGCTTTTCTGGTTCTGTTATGGCAAAATTTTGACTTAAAAATGGTTTTTGGACACTCCTAAAAAAGTCGATTTTTGGGGGGGGTATATGACAGTAGGTCCGATTTTTGGGGGGGTATATTACAGTAGCTTTTTTGGGGGGGGTATATGACAGTAGCGTCCTAATTTTTTTTCATCATTTCATCAAACTTATATAAAAAAACTATACGCCAAGCTTTATGAAGTTCTAGCGATTGTGGCTGCACAGCAAGAAGAGGTGAAAGATTCAAACAAATTTATATTGCGACGAAAAACGCTAGAATTTCAAATAGAACAAGAAAATGAAGAATTTTTGGCGGAATCAAAAAACAAAGAATTAGCATCAAAAAAAGAAGCTCTGAATTTGCTGCCCAACTTTTTAGAGAAAATGAAAAAAACTAGATGAACTTGGAATTGATACAAACCAAGAAGTTGATTATGTAATGAAAGAAATTCGAGCCTGCTCACATTTACGTACTGCCGAACAGAGTAGTGACTTTTTGAAGTTAGATTTTTTGGAGCCACTAAAATTCACATGGATTTCGCTAAAATAATTGCAGAACCAACTGCTGGATCCATAAATGCAAGGCATATATACCAATTTGAAAGGAAAACACGCATACAATGCGTTAGTCAAGCTTTATGAGTATGCTACAACATTGCAGCCCACCATGTTATTAAAGCAAAGCAAATATTTGAAAAACTTTTAACAAATTTAGTAATTTAGAAGCCACAATCATAATGGACCCGAATTTGCCAACTTCTGAATGGAAAACGCTGACAAAGAAAGAAAAAACGAAAAAAACTTTAAGCATTAGTCGAATATAAAAATAAAAATATTTTTAAATATATGGTATAGAAACAGAATCTGATTTTGAAGCAATGAAAAAACACTGCCTGGGGAAAGACATGGAAAAAAATAAAAAAGGCCTTGCTAAATTACATGATATTTTGTTAATTCTAGAGGCGCAAAAAGTTATTGAAGCGGAAAACAAATTTTTAAGCATTTATGAAAAATTTAAAACTAACAAATTAGTGGTTGATAGTTGGGCTTATGAAGAAATGAATGAGATCAATACTCTTGAATAGCAAACTACGGTCCGCAAAAATTGTTGTCATGGATTTCGTAGTAAAGTCAAACTTCGATATAGTGGCCCCACCTCAAGTTCGTTCCCACCAAGGGTCCGACACCTTTTTCAACTCAATTTTTATAGACTTGTGCTAGTCATGTTTTACTGTCTGTTCACGATATCGTGATGATTCGATCTTTGATCTTTGTCAATTCCTAATTTTGCTGATCGTTTTGTCAAAAATTAAAGTTTTGCTATTTGAAAACCAAAAACTCAATATAGCGGCCCCTTTCATGAAAATTAAAGAGCCAATATATCGAGGTTTTGTATTTTCAATGGTTAAACTATATGGGATCAAAAAGCGGTAGGCAAAATCAGAATTCTCAAGATATTACATAACTAGCACAAGTCCATAGAAATTGATGTAATAAAGAGTAGGACCCTAGGGGGAACGAACTTGAGGTGGAGGCCACTATATCGAGATTTGACTGTATACAATTACCTACATGCTTTTTGTGCTTTTGATCTTTGTCATTTTTTTCAATTGCTTGATGTCAATAAAAAAGTTTCATTTTATCATTTTCTAAAAAATCTTGTCCCGATCCCTAAATAAGATTATTTTTCGCCTTGGTCCGTCGCTCGCTTTTTTGTAATTTTTTGGGCTTAGGCAAGAGCAGACCAGGGTATGTTAGTAAACAACAAACATGTCTTTTTATTGTTTTTTGACTTTTCGAACATATTTCAGTCTGTCCTAACCTAACCTACCCTTGCCTAAGCTTGAAGCCTAAATTTCACAAAATTAACAGGGGGACCAAGCAAAAGAACCCTATTATTAGGAGAGCCTCAAATCCTTTGCCATAATTTTTGAGATGGATTTAACGCAGAGTTCTTCAAAACCTTAGAGACCGAGAACTGTGTTGCTTGATTTTTTCCATTAAAAAATTATTTGTTTCTTATCCTATTCAACAAACCAATTCAAAAACAACCCATAAAAAACATATGTGTGAGACCAGTAGCAGTAATTAATACACCGCTATCCATCTTTGTTTTTTCATTCTCCAGAAGAAGCACAAAGGGCAATAATTAGTGTGTTGAATTGGCTGCAAAGCGAGGAAAAAAGAACTCATTTGCAAAGGTGAAGATGGTCATCCTCTTTTCGAAAATGTGTGCTATTTATATAATAAAAAAATAGAAAAGAGTTGTTATTGTCCAGATGTTTTCTTTTTTATTTTAAGTCTATAAACAAACTTGTCATCTGTAAATTTATGGTTATACTTGGGCCTATCCAATAAGGGAAGGAGGGTTTTGCCTTGGTCTCCCTGTTGAGTTTTTCGTTATTTTTTGGGCTTAGGCGCAGGCAAAGTTAGGCCAGTGTGTTGGGACAAACTGAAAGATAAGTCTAAAACATCTTTGAGTCCGTCTAAACATACGCTGGCCACCTTTGCCTGAGCCTAAAGCCTAAAATGTAAAAAAAAACAAAAGGTGGACCAAGGCGAAAAAAACCCCGCTGTTTATTGCATTTTCTCAACTCCCCCGAGCACTACTCATTCCACGTTTTAGATTTTGGTTGAGCACCCGAAATTTACGAGATTGACCGCGAATTTTTTCAGATTTTTGAGAGTTGGAAAATAAGCGCGCTTGCGCGCTTATCAGAGAAATACGGTTTGAATAAACCATTTTCACAAATTTGAAATTTGTTTAGATTTTTACTTTTTAATATATTTTAACACGAGAACGGTTGGTTGTGATTTCTGTTGATTCTGATTCGAATTTTCGCTAAACACGATTATGCAATAAGTTTTTGATATTTCAGTCGAATTGAGGTAATCAAGGCAATTTAAATTTGGCGGAAACGTGAAATACCGTATATCTTCTAATAAGACCCCACCTTCTAATAAGACCCGACTTCTTGAGAGCTGTTGAAAAATCAGGCCTCACCTCAAATAAGGCCTAATAAAACCAAAAGGCATCTTTCAATGAGGCCCTATCTTCTAATAAGACCGCACTTCCAAGAGAGGTTGAAAAATAAGGCCCATGAGTCCTTATTAGAAGATATACGGTATTAGATCATTGACTTTTAAAATTCTGTCACGTAGTTTCTCGTATATTTGTATTTTAACATAGCAAATGACATCTTAAAATGGTAAGCTGGATCAGAGCTATCTATTGCGCACAAATATGCAGCAGAATGATTGTAATATATACAGAGATTTCATTAATTTTCCTTAAATATCCCGTTTCTGGATATCCTTGTTTTCGACACTGAGAAGGCCAACGCTTTGCCTATATAGATGGTCAGAATAAAATGAAATAACCAAAACTCGCGGTTATTTCGGCACTAAGTACAGCAATAGCTCATGATAAAATTGTGACAAATTTACGCAAAATCAGTATATGAGTCGTAACGCAACTTTTTTTGACTTTCTTAGCTTTGGGAAAATTCTCAATTATGACGCCGACTTCGTGTTCAACGTGGTCGATTTACATAAAAATTGCTCTTAAAATTCAAAAGTCAGTGTTAATTTTCAAATCCCGCTTGAGCGGGAACGAAACGTTCTTGTGTTAATAGAATATTTACACGCTCTTTTTAAAAAACTATATTGGCGTTTTTTCCTGATAGGAAAAATCTCAAAATTTAAAATAAATAATTCCAAAAGTGTTATGCTAAAATACGTCTAAGTTCTTGGGTTTCATTTTTTTTTTCTAGGATGCTTGTGGCTTATTACCTTGCATATTTCTCAGACTCGTCTCTCGATAATTCAAGTCCCAAAATAGAGGTTTTGTTTAAGGCGGAGAGATCAAAACACACACGAGCGATTTACCGCCTTAAAGGCTCTTCAAATAAGGAAGGGTTGGAGTCAGTTAGTAATAATAATGCTGCTCTCAATTAATGCATTACAAGCACAAACAAAGGCAAGAAAAAATATGAGTGCGCTGATGACTCTCTTGACCTCAATCTTTATTAATAAACAACTCAATAACAGTTTCTTTTTTTGTTTCTCATAGCCAAAAGATTGTGTTAATTTTGAGTTTTCACACACGACGATTTTTTTGTCTTCAAAGTTATATTGAAAAGCTATTTTGAAGCGAAAAAAATCGAGAAACTTTGAAAATAAAACAAGTTATTTGCTAAAATAATTAGGTTAGTCAAAAAGTTTTTAAATGTTCTCCTCTATAACTACCCCCCCCCATCAGCTTCCAGGATCTACCGTATTTATTCAATAGAAGGCCAAGGGTTTCTATTTGTCAACCTCCAAAATGTTTTTGCATTGTGTTAAAAATGCAAAACCTGGTTCCCCCTTGTTTTATGCCCTAGGACGTGGCCTTTTATTAGAGACTAACTTCTTATGAAGACTGGCTTTCAATTAGAATAAATACGATATATCTCAGTTCAGAGAAAATATTTTGCAAAGCTGTTTCTTGCGTTTTCTTAACATTAACGAGCTTTGCCGATTTCACTTTTTAGATTTCAGTAGAGTGACTCAAAAATCTCGAGATCAAAATTTTCCGTTTTCAGGGATCAAAAAAATAATTCACCGGCTGAGTTATTAGAAAACACACGGTATATGAAAAATTTCAAAATTTTTATACTTCTGCTACTTTTTTTCACAGCTTCTTGCTATTTTGTTTAAATATCATTCTATGTGAAAGCTGGCTAAATTTTGCTTAAGATATTGATTATATTTGGATCTTGATTAGACCATTGTAATAGCCTATTCTTATAGCTTGTAGACCTGAACTTTAAATTCTGATTCCTCCAGCCAAAAACTACTTTACTGCCAAATCACTTTCACTCCTGTAATTGATCAATCTTAATCGGCTTGAAGTCACAGGTCAATTATTACACTTAGGCGACTACTCATCCTTAATCTTTTTTTTTTTCATTCAACCCACATAAATTATAATTTAACAAAGCAATTATCTATTTTTTATTGCTTTCAAACCTATTTTTTTTACCTTTTTTTCTAAATATCCCGCCAATTTTTTCTTGTCTAATTAGCCTTACTGACCAAACATATGGGCGGTCTAGCCAAAGAAAGCAATATATATGGCCCTTTCACCTTTGTGTTGTTAACTTATGCTTTGTTGCATCCAGCAGCACCAAACACACAGGGTGTGCGCGCATAAATAATATAAAGAATTGGTATAATTAACTTCCTGTACACCACCTTGCCTCTATTCTAAGGTTCATTCAGGGTGGTTTGAGTAGACCAAAGAATGCCGCTTTGCTACTTTTGACTTTCTATGGAATAAATACAATAATTGTAGACCTAATTACTGTTTATTTAAGGAAATATTGTTAGTGTAGCTATTTTTTAAGTTTTATATTTGACCAGATGTTTGTGGTCAGATGGTTAAAAGTTTCTGCGGGATATAGTAACCTTAGCTACCGTATATTCTCTAATAATCCCCCACTCTCCATTTTTTTGACTAAGATTTCAGAGTTCAGGCCATTTTTAACTGAAATTTTCCGGATTGTTTGAGGGTTTGAAAAATAATGCCTTATGGGGGTGTAATAGAGAATATACGGTATTCAAACCTTTTCTCAACATGTTTTTCCTGTCTAGAACTTTTTAAGTCTAAAACTTTGGATGCGTGATTTTTCGGAGATACAGTCAAACCACGAAATAGTGCCTGCTTTAATATAGTGGCTTCTTAGACCTGGGCCTGCTCAATAAAAATACAGCCAAATCTCAATATAGCGACCCTCACTATTGTGATTTTTCTAATATAGTGGCCGTTTAAGCCTGGCCCTGCTTGATGAAAGTGCAGTAAAATCTCGAAAAAGTAAGCGTCAATATAGCCCCCCCCCCTCCAATTAGCCCCAAGGCTGGTCTCGAGAAAGGCCTTTATATCAAACCAGTAAAAATATTTATTCGAATCAAAATCTAGCAAAACAAATGCATTAATTAACTAAACTTTTGGAGTTAACTATGATCAATTCCAAATCATTGTTCTCTTATTTTTTTCATATGTTTTTGCCAATCTTCAGTGTTTTCTCGCAATTATCTTCTGAGCCTAATTTAGCAAGCTGGTAAACAACAAGTGGTTCAAGATCCCAAATATGTGTTTTTGCCAACACTCCAGACTCAGCTGGATTTATCACTTCAAAAAAACAAGAGCTCTCGTGCTTATTGGCTGTATAGACATATGGTCAACTATTTTGCTTAGCCAGGCATAAAACCCTCTTGTCTTAGAAACAACAAAAAATCGTAAATATTATGACACTGAAAATAGGTTAAAGTTTTGGCTAAATTCTACATGGCACCCCCCCCTTTCCCTTCACCCCTTTTGCATCGGTACTTTTTGTTAATTGATTAGAGGGCGGCGCTGTTTTGTCGCAACTGAGCAAGGGATGCGTGATAGAAGTGCTCCTAAAAAAATTTTCAGAGCCACAATTTCACAAAGGCAAAATTGTTATTTAAGGGGCAGGGTATTCTAAAAACCTTTTCACATCTAGTTTGGGCTCTATTTTTGAAAAATGCTTCTGAATATGATAAATCTCTCTATAAATGAGAGAAAAAGCAGTTGCCCTGCCAATATATGCTTTCAATCATCTCCCAAATATTCAGCCAATTAATAATTCATTAGCACTGTGACACAATGATGATGGACAGGCTAGCTACCTAGCTATTGGGCAACCACCTCTAAATCATTTTTCGACCACAAAACATATGTAATGTGTGTCCACTTAGGCCAGCAGCACCCAGCCCCAGCTACCAAGACAACCTTTATGGGATGGGGCAGGAGGTATGACTACCGCTGGACCACTGAATTCTCCCTTTTGTGGAGGACACTTGGTCTCCCAGATTGCTAAATAATTGAAATTACACTTTTAAATAGGAGAAGAATCCTTACAAGTGTTTGTTCAAGAAGAGGAAATGGCCATATTTGAATAGTAGTTCTGCTACTACTAGTACTTATAATAATTGTTGAGCAATGAACAGTTGGAAGTGTGAAGAAGATTTTGTGCAAAATTGATTTGCAAAATATACTTTGAGAGTTTTTTTTTGAGTTTTTCACTTTTTTGCTTATTGACAATTGTCAAAGGCTCAGCATGGTTTCTGTAAAATTTCTCGGCCTTATTTTCTACACTCCGGAACGAATACAGAGTTAATTACAGTCAAGTCTCGATTTAACATTCACTCTCGCGATCGACCCAAAGTTGAATAAAAATTGGTGCATGTTGTATCGAGGTTGAGTTTATTTATTTTATTTGAACCGAAACCTAAATGGAAATTTTTAAGTCTACGTTAAATTGAGACTCTACTGTATATAAACTTTGGATGGGTGATGGTAAGTCACTGAGACCTTTATAAGACACCAATGTTCGGTAACTGAAAAAACAAAAATTTCTCAGCGAAATAAGCCCAGTGAGAGCTTTGACTGCATTTTTGACTGAGAGTTGTCGTATCGGGAATGTTGACTTTATTGTTGACTGGAGTTGACTGTATTGGAAGCGTTAACTGTAATGTTGACTGAGAAACCCTGACCGGGATAGGGGGGAGGGATGGTGCTAAAAAAGATAAAAAGGTTAAAAAGGCCATGCAGGGGAGGGTCATGTTATCACTTCAAAAAAATTGCTTAGATACTTGCTGCTGTGACTGAAAAAATAATCAGCGAAAAAGAAGGCACTTTTCAGCCAGAAGAAGGCATATATAAGATTCATCCGAATTTTATTCAACAAAATTAGCAGCTTCAATATTACAACATGGTGGTCATGTACTAGCCTAATTGAAAGTCATCTTTCACACAGTTAGCCAAGCTAAGGACATAGGCAAAAAGGGTGTAGGATTACACTCACACACAGATTTTGTTTATTTTCCTGACTCTGTTCTCCCAATAAATCTAATAAATGTAAACATCCAGGAGTCACATTAATTTATTTCATTGATTTTCCCTCAGCTCCCTAAATTCAATTAATAAGGCAGCGGCACCACCTTTTATGACACCACTTTACGCCAGTTATATCTCTTTTTTTACCTCCAGCCATCCATAAACACAAGTCCGCTGTACCGTTTTATCCCTATCCCATTGCTTAATCTTTGTTTTAGAGAGGCTGGTGTTAATGGCGTGCATGACCAACCTTTTAATATGGCGATGCTGTCAACTTTTTATATTCGGGATGCTCTTAGTGGATCTCTTGTCTTTTTTTTGTTGCTCTTCTTCTTCTGAATATTTTATGGTCCACTGCCAAATAATTTTTTGGATTAGTGATGATTTCAAGTGTTAAGTGATGTGGGGCTGTTAGGTTGGAGGTGAAAGGTCGATTTGAGAATTTTTGTGTTGGGCTGATGTTAAGTTTAGGGTTAGCCAAGAAACTGTGTTTAAAAATAGTAGCCCCCCCCCCCCGCTAAAATTAGCCTATTCAAGCTGATTTCGCACGCCTCTAATAGTAGCCCCTTCCCCTAGGAGGGGGTTGAAAAATAGAAGCCCATGGGCTGCTATTAGAAAAAATACGGTAGCCTGGTTTTGACCGCAAAAAATTATTTTTTGGGTGCCTTGTCCCGCAAGCTGATTTTTTTGACCATTTGGAGACTGGAAACAAAACCAACTTGGTGGACCAAGGCATTTGAAAAATAAAGCTTTTGTGGTCAAACCAGGCTATTGGGACATTTTTCGTGTTTAGCTCATCGAAAAACACGTAAAAATAAAAAGTTGAGTTTCTTAAATTTTACAGTTCATGCGGTAACCTCATTAGAGGAAATTTTTTTGCAAAAGATCCTTGTTACTGAGCACGAACGAAAATCATCTAATAATTATTAAAATTCTGCTTTTTGCGAAAAAAAAACCCGCTTAAAAAAATTTCTAAAAAAAATTAATCAAAATAAAATCACAAATAGATGGCATACAATCTACCTTCTGTACTTTCAATCTCATTTTTCCTGCCTCAATATATGCTAACTGACTGAAAATGCAAAATCCATCTCTAAACAGGGTCATTCTACATCAGCTGGCATTAACCAACCCCAAGGAAACAATTGACCCTTATAGGACATACACACACAGGCATGGAAATTCATTAGATTTGGAACCCTCTCGGCCAGAGGAGATTAGAAGAATTGGCAGATTTCTGCTATTATTACTGCTCTTTGTTGTCACAGATTTGTGGCTCTGAACTTAGCCATAGCAGCAGCAGGCTCTTCAGCCTCAAATGCCCCGACCTTTGGTCCTTCGGCCACTTGGGTGGGTGCATTGTCTAGCGCTAAGGCTACTACTTGAGCAACCACAGACAAGCATTTGAGAGTAGGTGCTATTGCTGCTGTTAAATTTTCAGGATAAATTTATAAAAGGGCACAACAATCTGTTTTTGCGATCTTGTTTTTGTGTTTTATTGTTTGTTTATTTTTTCAGATTAAAAGATGCTTTTATTTTGAAATTAAATTTAGCCACTCAAAATCAACCTATTTCTGATTAGCCAACCAATGTGAAAATCCATGTTCTTGCTACAGTCGACCCTTAGTATAATGCCACTCCAATATAACGCCATTTTTGATATAAGACCACCTAAAAATGGACTTATTTGGTTGGCTTTGACTTAAATATTAGGTGGTGTCAAAATTCGTACCGCTTTTTTGGCCCTATCCCTCAATGAAGGGCTTTTTTTTCCTTGTTCCCCCTGTTGTTTTTTGTGATTTTTTACGCTTTAGGTTTAGGCAAGGGTTGGCCAGCGTATGTTAGGACGGACTCAAACGTATTTTAAACCCATGATTAAGTTCGTCCTGACATACGCTGGCCAACTTTTGCCTGAGCCTTAGCCTGAAAACTCACAAAAAAATCACAACAGGGAGGACCAAGGCAAAAATCCCCCATTGAGGGATAGGGCCGCTTTTTTAAAAATCAATATTTGTGGCATTGTGTTTTTACCATACATTTTTCAACAATCTTCAAAAAGTTTATCACTCATTTTGTAGCTGAGAATCTTGGCTACAATATGAGTCTTAAACTGTCGCAAAGTTGTACAAATATCTATGGTAAAAACTTAATGCCAAAAATATTCTTTTCGAAAAAAAACTGGGCAAATTTTTGACACTACCTAATACTGAATACTCTCGGTATGACGCCACCCTCAGTATAACGTCATCTAAGTCCAGTCTCAAGGGCTGGCATTATGTCGAAGGTCAACTATATAGTGTGTTTTGACCTTTTTGAAAACCACTTTTTGACAACTGACCATTTTAAGTTTAGCCAGTGCTAAGAGCTGTAAAATAGACGGAAAAAATTGAAAACCACTATACCAAAAACATTTTGATTAAAGGAGTGATAATTATAACAAACTGTATTTCTAGGATTACAGTTAACTAGCACTACTAAAATTTGTTGATATTTATATATTTGTGTGATAATTGTCTACTTTGTGATTTTGGAAGTGTCAGTGCAATGTTCATGTGTCCAATCATGAGCAGCACCCCTGTTATTTTACCTACCTCTTGCATTATCCTCCATTATTGACACTTCTGCACACATTGTATCAAATACCGGCTAATTCATCATCGCTAATGTTGAAAAGTTTTATGTTTGGGTAGAAAATTAACTGGCACCTGATGACCTATCTTTAAAAATTTTGATTACAAATTAGTAAGAGAAAAAAAAACTTGAAATATGGTTCTGATTTTCGAATCTATCGAGATCAGACCATAATAATTCTACCGATATCAGATAGCTTTAAAGCAAATAAGAAAGATATACTCAAACTAGCTAAATCTCACTCCCTTGTATTTTTTTTGACTTAATTTCAACGGATTCAGATCAAAAGATAAAATTTTGTTTGAAGCTACTACAAACAAAATCGTACTTCTTGAAATTGAAATGTTACTCTTTTTGCTCACTTTTGCTTATTTCTCGGCCTTAAGTTAAGACCGACGAAGACTTATTGGTCTCATAATGAAGCTCAGAGACAGAAGAATCCACAGAATACCGTATTCACTCTATTAACTCCCCACCCTCTAATAAATCCCTACCCCTCGGTTTTTCGACTAGGATTTCAGAGTTAACGCCATTTTCAATTGACAATTTTAAGATTTTTCAGGGGTTGAAAAATAACTCCCCATGGGGAGTTAATAGAGTGAATACGGTACTCGAGCTTAGTGATTGCAGCACATTTCAAAAAATGTTGCTTGCATTTCACATTTCGATTTTTAGTAAACTGAAGTGCAAATTTTTTTCATTTCAAATATCGAATTCTTCAAAATTGGATTATTCAAAGTCAAAATTGTTCTAAAAAGTAGTCAAAAACATGGTGAATTTCAATTTCAAGAAGTATAAGCGGGCCCACTAAAGTTGTCAATTTTCTGTCAAAAGATTCAAACGTTAGGTTTTCAAATGCTCATAATCATAGTGGTTTCGTTTCCGAAAATTATATGCTTGCTCAAAATCGGTAAAGATTAAAGTAAAATTGAAATAACACGCTTTTGTTTTTCTGAAAATTCTGAAAAAACTATAGAACTCTGAGAAAACTAGAAATTTTTTAGAACAATTTTTTTAAAATTTAAATCCTCTATGAATTTTTGATCCCATGGGCAGTGAACAACATAATTGCTGGGTTGGCGATTGCTGGCAGTAGAGTATAGCCAGGGCAGCCTTTCCCAGAAAAAGGACGGTAGCTTTTGTGGGTTGGGGCTGTTGAGCAGTAGTAGTGGCTAATTGCCACCTTGGCAAGCCCAGCTACATAGATGGATTATACAGATTGGACAATTTATATTTTGCATTCTATCTTAATTGATTTTTCAAAGCTTGTTTTAGAGGTTTAAAAATTTTTTTAGCAATTTTTGTGAAAAGTAGTTTAAATCTTTTACCCTTTTTTAGATTATTTTACCGTTTGAATCACTTTTTAAAAGGTCACCCGGCATTTGGAGTGTTAAAGGGGGAGGTTGAAAGCAATCAAGGAGATAATCTGGACACAAAAATATTAATCCTAGCTTTTTCGTTTTTTCAATGTGATTTCAGAGTCATATTTTGTCGACAACTCGGTGTTGCAATCTCAGACAGAATTAAAAATTGGATTAACCTCATGAATTTAAGAATTTTTGAATTGAGTCAAAAAATTACCTAAAACCCCAAATTCGATAGAAGACTAATGAATTTCTTCTTTCAATTTTTTTTTCCCTTTTTCATTTCGATTTTTTGAATTTTTTTTCAAGGAATTTAGAAATTCTGATATTTATAATGTTTCAACTTTTTTAACTTTTTTTCAACTTTCCAACTTTAAATTCTGCACAAGTTTGTCTGAGATCGCACCATCGAGTTGTCACAAAAAGTGGCTCTAAAACCACATACAGAAATCAAACAACTTGGATTAATTTTTTCGTGTCGAGACTATTTCTTTAACAGCTTTTTACAACCCTTTGCCTTCAAAAGTCTTTTGCCCAGTTCCAGTGACGAAAACAGAGCATATTGCTCGAATGAAAGAAGGTGTACTTTGGTTCCCTTAGGACAAAAATCAAATTTCGACCACAATTTCTTACACATTTCAAAAAAAGTTTTTTGCACATTTTAGAAGCAAAAATATCTAACAACGTGTTTAAATTTCGACTCATGCTTGGCCACATATGAGAAATGCTGCCACTTCTTGATTTCTTTAGAATGTTTCAGCTTAGGGACACTTTTTCCTAAACATTTTTTTCAAAATCCCGCATTTTCACTGCTTTATCTACCAAAATCTGCAAAGATCACTGAACTTTTTCTATTTATTCCAAATGGCTGTACAACCAAAAAAAAGCCGAAATTAATCGGCCAAATTATTCCTGCTACTACTTTTCGTTGACTCTGCAGCAAGAGCAGCTCCCATAATTTGGAGTTGCTGCCATAAGAGGGGAAAAATGTCAAGCAGGAATTCTTCTTCTTTTTTTTTGCCTCAAGCCCTAGCCACTAGTACTCAAAATGGCCTAATTGGTGAAGAGCTAGAACAAAGTGGTCATAAAAACAGGGTGTCCCACTCATTAAAGTGTTTATTTGGCTCGGCTGAAAGCCGACGTGTTTTTGAGACAATCTAGGAAATGCTCTAATTGGCGCATCTTTTTGTGGTAGCTAAAGATTAAGCGCAGGACTGGCAGTGTTATGTAAGGTGCACTTTGGGTTTTGTGGTTGTTTGGTCATTGTTGTTGTGTAATAGCATCACACCCGTCAAGCAGCAAATCATCTAAGGCTTGCTTGTACTTGAAAATTAGTGCCAAATTTTTCATTTAGCGGTGAATGTTTTTTGGAACAGTGACTTTCTGATATGCTCCTTTTTCCAAAATGTAAAAATGTTCCAATAAGTTAGTAAAAAGGGGTTTTTTTTGTCTAGGTGTACCTCTAATTGTGCTATGTCCAATTCTCCAATGTCAAAATTGTAGGTGTATCTCCAATTTTGACATCAGATACACTGTATCTCCTCTGATAGAGAAGCCTTGCCCAAAAATGGTATTTTCGAAAATCATTTTTCGCATTTTCGATCGACTTTTCGGAAGCCGTATGTTATAAAGCTGGAAATTTCAGATGCATTTTGCTAAATAACATGCACCGCGCTCGAAACCGAAAATTAGCTCAAAAAGCCAAAGAATAATTTTCGAAAATACCATTTTTGCGAAAGGATTTTATTAGGAAAAACGGAATGTTTAGCATAGTAGATTCTATGACTGAACTGCTTTTAAAATTCTGTCTGCTGTCAAAATTGCTTTCGAATTTCAAATTTCACTCGAGACAAAAACATTTACAGGCAACTCTCGATTCAACAAAGTCCTGGGACCGGCAAAAATGTTTGTTAAACCAAGAGTTAATTTTGGTCATTTTATTTAATTGCTGGCCAAATCGGCGTTGTAAAAAGTTCGTTAAATCAACAGTTTCGTTAAATTGAGGGTTTGTTAAACCTAGAGTTGACTGTATTCTCAAAAAAACAACAAAAATTTTAATATTTAAATATTTGTTGTCTCGAGTGCAATTTGATACTTAATAAGGGCTATTTTTAATAAATTGTATTAATCAAATATTGTGAGCATAAATACAGCGCGAGTGTTTATGATTTCTCTAGCAGACCAAACTGGCTGGCCGTAATTTTTAAAAGTATTTGTGTTTAAAAACTTCTATTTTAAACCTGATTAACAATCCCAAATATGCCTTCTATTTCAATAAATGAAACAAAAATTTTGGATAAAGGATTGACCAGATTAAATTGCGAATTAAAGCAGGAAAGCTTAGAGAGATTATCTCGTTGCTTGTGCATATCAAAACTGTTCTTTTATCCCTTTTTTCTGCTCTCTGCCAAATTCTTGCAAATTTGGCGAGCAGCGAGACAAAAATACACCTGTCTTTTTTGTCTCGAAAAGAAAAAATATGGGATAGAATCAAAGATTTTTTGCTATTGTTTCTGCTTATACAAGTGTATTTATGCATGTAAATATTTAATTTTTGAGCCGATTTTTGTATTTTTGAACCTCTAGTGCGTAAAAGGAACTGAAAAATCTAAATTTGCAATAATATTTCAAACATTCTTTATTTCAAAATGTATGAGTGTGGCTACTGGACACTAAAGTAGGACTGTGACCAATAAAACTACTACAGTCGAACCTGGATAAACAGACACTCTCGATAAACAAAAACCCTATGGTCACCCGATTTGGTCAAGTAAACGACATTAATTGGAAAACGCACCTCCAATAAACGGACACCTTTTGTCGGTCCCAGGGGGTGTCCGTTTATCCAGGTTCGACTGTAGCAGTTTGGTGACTCCGATTTTTAGGAGAATGTGGATTTCAAAATTCAATTTCGAATTTTATTGCTGGATCTTTAGGTGTTCTAGCGAACGAACCATAATAAAGGCCGAAGAAAAAAATCATTTTTGCTATAAGAGGAATACTAGGCTCGAAGATAAAATCGGCTCTATCCACCAGGGGTGGGGGTTGGCGGTGATATTGTATTTGCCTTGGTCCGCGCTTCTGTTTTTGAGACTTTTTGGGGTTTGAGCTTAGACAAAAGTATGCCCTCGCATGTTAAGACGAACTCGAAAAAAATTTTCAATCCCTCCAAATATACGCTGGCCTACCCTTTCTTAAGCCTAAGTCTTAAAAATAACACAAAAATGTAACAGGGGAGATCCAAGCAAAAACATCCCTCTCGTCTTGTTGGCAAAATCATTGAAGAGAGAAAAGTGGCTTTGAAAATTAAAAATTTTAAATAACTGGAAGTGAAAGTTTATGTTGTGTAGAGGTTACGTAAAATAGAAGTTTGACTTTGCTTCAACTTTTTTTTAAAATATATTCAAAGGCTGTAAATTTTCGCATCCAGTATTTAAGCCTTCTCTAATCCAGCCAATGCCTATTTTGGTTCTATTATTTAAGTGTGTGGATCAGTGCAATTGATCTTATGGTTAGGGAAGCAATGAAAGCAGTTTGTCTATTATTCTTCTAGGCTTTACTCTCTCTTTCTTTTTTTGACTTGTTGGGTCATTTGGGGTGAGGGTAGAGGATTAAAACAAGGCATCGCTTTCCTACTTTAATTGCAACATTCGTCAAATTTAGAAGAACGAAAGTTCCCTTTTTGTCAAAAAAATTCATTGTTAGTTTTTAGCAATAAAGTTTAGAAATTTTGGGTCTTCTAGATTCTCTATAATCTTAGACTTCGAGACCGATCCGAGCTGCAGCTTATGGAGGGGTGAGCTTATATAGATTGAAATCATTAAAACGAATCTACTTCTGAAATGCCTACCATTGCCAATCCGAATCTTTAAAAAATTACATAAAAATAGGGGTGACCAAGGCAAAAAACAACCTCATGATTCAACAATAGGGCCGAATTTTTCAAGTATTTGTCAGCCCTATTAACGCTACTAGGGTGCTTTTTGCCATTTCTCTTTTAGACAATTTTAAAGCTACGGCTCATGATAAAATAACATCCAAAAAGCTTGGTCTTGAAATTTTAGGAAGAACATTTAAAATGTCCGCCTTTGGCTTTTTTCTGTCCGCTTTTTTTGAATTAAAAAAAATGATTTTAAATGTCTGCTTTTGGCTTTTTTCTGTCCGCTCTTGTTTGAAAGTGTCTACTTTGGCTTCAAAGTGTAAATTTTCAGCTAAAGGCGAACATTTTTTAGCCAAAAACGGACACTTTAAAGCAAAAGCGGACACTTTTAAACAAAAGCGGACAGCGAAAAAACAAAAACGGACAGAAAAAAGCTAAAAGCCGACATTTAAAATAATTTCTCTTTAAAATTCAAAAAGCTGGCAGAAAAAGCCAAACGCGGACGAAAAAAAGATTTATCGGAAATTTTTATTCAAGCCGTTTTTTTGCCTTGATCCTGTTTTTTGCTGAACATTTCTACAGGTGAAAATAAGCAATAGATTTTTTAAAAAGACTTCATCGTAATAAAAACTGAAAAATTCATGCTTTTCCAAATATAAGTCATGCTATATCAAGATTGAGCAGACATATAGACGTTTTTCAAAAGTCTTTTAAAGCTTACATTTTTTATAGCGCCAACTTTACTTAGCCAAATAAAGGCAATGTCCAGTGGTTTCCGTATGCCAACAATCTTTAGTCCTCTTTATTCTACTGAAGTGGGGGCGGAGTCTCTTGGTCTTTTACATCTTTTAGTCTCACCTTAGTGCTATAAATACATCTTCTTTCAAAAATATATCTGCTTCCTTTGCTAACAAGTCTTAATTATGACTATTTTTTCATTATTTTTTCACATTTTCTGTAAAGTAGCCGTTTTTTGTATTTCAGAACTGTACTTTTATGTGATACTTTTGGGAAAAAGCCAAAAAATAAGCTGCAACAACCAAGGTATTTTTAGGGCTAACAGACGGAAAAGCATATAGACCAGAGTCTGGTCATTTTATTCAGTGCTCATCAAGCTATGCGCGTCCAAAAATTTGACGTAAAATCTCAAAAGTTCTAGAAATTTTGGGTCTTTAAAAAAATTTCAATAAAGGACGCTTTCGAGCCCTTACCTTCATATTTTAATTTTTTTTTCATTTTTTGCACCTGTGTTTTGCCTATAAAGCAAGTGATGAAAATGCTGGAATACAATTGAAAAAAGAGAGATAAATCCGGTTGTCTATTGTCACTGCTATTATTATTTTTATCTCTTCTGCTTTTTACACCTTGACACTTCCGCCCTTCAAAGTCCACTATTTTGGAATCACTTCGATGCAATAACGATGAAAAATTGAGTCAGCAATCATTTTTTCCTCATTGCTTTTTTGAATACGTATTTTTTATTTGTTGAAACGTATAGGCTCTTGTGGTCAACTCGTTAGCAAAACACGCCTTGACAATCTCTGTCTTTCTGAAAAATAGCTTGCTCCCCTTTGTGAATTATGGTTATAGTGATATTATGATAAGGATTAACATGATCACCGAGAAACAACAGGGTCGGGCACTTGTTCCGTTGGTGGGCCTGTTTCGAAAATCCGACTTCCTCTCACCTAAGACAATTAATGCGCGCTTTTTAGGCTTAGGCCTCAGGCTCAATATAGGTTAGCGTTTGTTAGATAAAACTAAGAAATGTCTCGAGCACTTTTTTAGACGATTTCAGTCCAACATTCATAGTTAACCATAGTTCATGATAAAGGGGCCTATAACCGAACAAGTTCCCAGGAAAGACCAATGCATATTCTGGACACGTGATCTTCACTAGTGAACCATATACTTTATTTTTCAAGCGGCACTGTGACTGAGCTAGAAATTATCAGAGAAAGTTGGGCCCTATCCCTTAATGGGGGGGGGGGGGCTTGCCTTGGTCCCCCCCCCTGTTGTTGTTTTTTTTGTTAGTTTTTAGGCTAAGGCAAAAGTAGGCCCGCATATCTTAGGAAAAAAATAATCACGAGTCTGAAATACGTTTGAGTCCATCCTTACATACGCTGGCCTAACTCGCCTGAGCCTAAAGCCTGAAAAATCACAAAAAAAAACAACAGGGGGACCAAGGCAAAAAAACCCTCATTGAGAGATAGGGCCGAAAGTTGGATGTTTTCTTTGCGAGCATCAAATTTTGTTCTATGTCACTATTACTTAGCTATAAAATGACGAAAAATATCTTAGTAGTCGGATAAAGGTAAAAGTAGGGATTGAGCCATTAATGGGGTGATTTTATTAAGGACCAAAACAAATCTCCAGCTATATAGTTTTTTGTAGATTCCTCCACTTAAAAAGCAAATTTGATTGCCTTCATTGCTCTATTTTAGTGTGTGCCAATAATAATTTTTTATTTCATTAATTTTTAATGGATAACTTAAGGCAGCTTACCACTTGCTACATTCTCTCCTTGGTGACCGTGGAAAATTCCAAAATTCCTTTTTTCCTGTCTTTTTTTTGCTGCCTTTGACGTTCAATAATTTTTTTGTTAAGAAAAGTCAATTTTAGTACAGTTGGTATTTTTAAAGTTGGGTTTTTGTAAAAAAATAAATATTTATTTTAAAGGACATGGAAATTTTGGCGGGCTATTATTTCGAGCTATTTTTGAGCTTTTGATAAAATTATTGAAATAGTTTAGTCGACAATTTTTCGGAAAGTGGTCATTTGCCAAACAAAGACAATCTCAGCATTTTTTTTAACTTTTTTTCGGGCGGTCCTGAACGATATGTAAGAAAAAGTGAACTGGCCTACCTGAGCTGAGCTCGAAGTCTTCACCGGGGAACCAAAGCACACTGACTGGTAGAGATGTATATCGGGATGAGCCTACACGTTTTCTCAAAATGATTGATTTTAAAAATTTGAAAATTTCACAGGTATGTTATCACATCAAAAAGTGTGCTATTTTTTTGGAGTCTAGCTTGAGAACTCTTCATTTGAACATTTTTAAATTAGACTTTTTTTTATTAAAAAAGTGTATCAAATTTTTTTTAATAATTATTTATCCATAGTCAACAACAAACTACTTATTTACCTGTTTTTTATTCCCTTCCAATATTTTGTTTCAATAATCTCGCGAATTCTGCAGATTATTTTCCTGTTTATCCACATTGAACACTACTCCATTTACTGCCCTCAAAGTTTGCTGTTTTGGTCGAGCTTCCTGTTGCTTGACCAGCATTGCCTCAACCAAAACAATATTAAGACCCACATTTAAGGTGGACCTGTTGGGACTGGTTTAATATTGTGCCGCTTTCTACTGATGCATTAGTTATTGAGATATAAGCTGCAGTAGCACGGCTGAGTGACTTCAGTGGAAGCCAAGGAATTCTGCTTGGCTGGCCTCAGAGCACTTGCAATCAAAGTTTAAGTGTTTGCTATTGCTTATGAGCTATTGTTCATATGAGAACAAAAGCAGCTATTTGGGCTACCTCTAAAAATACCAAAAATCATAAGACTTTTTTGGTATCCGACCTTGCGCATGTGACTACATCCAGAAAGCGGTCCTGTCTTTAAATCAGGGAGCGTTTTTACCTTGGTCCCCCTAATGGTTTTTTGTAATTTTGACTTGAAGCCAGCGTGCGTTAAAACTTACTCAGAGATTTTTTTCCCTTATCTTTCAACCCGTCTTAACATACGCCGGGCTACATTTTCCTCAGCCGAAGGCCTGAAAAATCACAAAAAACAGGGGGGGGGAGGGGCAAGGCGAAAAACCGACAGCACCCCGAGTGCACCATCCGCCCCCCCCCCCTAAAAGAGTATGAGCTCTCTAAGCATGAAAATGGCTAGAGAACGCATACTCTTTGTGGTCTACAGCTAGGGAAATCATACTCTTTAAAGGAATGGTGAAAGCTGTTAAGGAGATAGTCTCGACACGAAAGGATTTATCCAAGTTTTGTGTTCTTTAAATGTGATTTTAGAGCCATATTTTTGTCGACAACTCGGTGATGCGATGACGGACAAATTTGTGCGGAATTAAAAATTGTATTAGCATCATCAATATCAGAATTTTGGAATTCCTTCGAAAAATGCCCTAAAAACGGAGAAGGGAAAGGGGAAAAACCATCGAGAAAAGGTTGATCAGTCTCTTGTTTAATTTCGATTGTCATGGCATTTTTTCAAGGAATTTTTTAACTCAGATATTGATGATACTAACCCAACTTTTAATCCTGCACAAGATTGTCTGAAACTATAACACCGGATTGTTGACAAAACATGGCTGCAAACCATATTAAAAAAAACAAAACTTGGAATAATCCTTTCTTGTCGAGACTACCCCTTAACAGCTTTCACTCTCCTTTAAGAGAGGGGTTGCACTTGAGGTTTCACGAAAAAACCACCTCATTTGGGGACAGGGCCAAAGAGCTTACAGGCTACAATCATGTGAGGGTTACCGAGCTCTACTACCTACTCTACTACCTCTCTACCTCACAAAAAAAGTTCGTGACTGAAATTTTTTCATAATTTTTGAAATGCTTAAATTGCACACACTTGAAATACTATTCAGCCATTTTCTTGTACAAAAATGTCCAGAAGACAGACAAAATTCCCATTATTACTTCTACAACTACTAAATTGATTTGGACATATTTGGAAGATGCTTAAATTGTTTGATCTATTAAATCTACTACTACTGCCTTTACTTTTACTTAATTTAACTTTTTCAAAACTAAATCACAATGTATCGGCTGAATCTTTTTACAACAGCAAAGACGATGAAAATGGTAAAGTTTTGAATAAAAATAGGATTATATTAAAAAGCATGTTCAAAATTCTCAAATTGATCTTTTTTATTTGCTTCACATTTTTCAAATCTATCCTTAAATGACTGAAATAAGTTTCAACAACTGTAAAAAATACTTGATTTTACCTAGGACGACACTTGAATGAAGTAAAGGGTCGTGCTTAAAACAGGGGTGTAAGCTGTTAAGGAGATAGTCTCGACACGAAAGGATTCATCCAATTATTGTGTTGTTTAAATGTGGTTTTAGAGCCATATTTTGTCGACAACTTGGTGATGCGATGTCGGACAAACTTGTGCAGAATCAAAAGTTGTATCAAAATCATCAATATCAGAATTTTGGGATTCCGTCGAAAAATGCCTTAAAACGGGAAATCGAAGGGGAAAAACCATGAAGAAAAGGTTGATAAGTCTCTTGTTAAATTTCGATTGTTAGGGCATTTTGGAAGGTACTTTTGAAATTTGATATTGATAATGATAAGCCAATTTTTAATTCTGCACAAGATTGTCAGGAACCACAACACCGGATTGTCGACAAAATATGGGGCTAAAACAATATTTAAAAAGCACAAAACTTGGAATAATCCTTTCATGTCGAGACTATTTTTTCTGAACAGCTTTCATTTTACTGTTATTTTTTTACTAGCAAATAATAAAATTCAAATTTTAGGTTATGGTGTTTACTCAAATAGTAGCCTCCCGCTTCTAATAGTGGTCCCTCCTAGAGGAAGGTAGAAAAATAGTAGCCCCTTGAAATTTGGCCTATTTAGGCCGATTTCGACCCCTCTACCAGTAGCCCCCTCAAAAAGGGTGGTTGAAAATTAGTAGCCCCATGGCCACTATAAGAGTAAATACGGTATATAGTAAATTCGATGTATCAACTTAAAGCATTAACTTTAGCTGTGAGCTAGTCATATACATACTTCAAACAATCCATAATTAGAGCTATGCATAGTTCAAATATTTGCATAGTGCTGACTGGCTGACCCATTCCTCCAGGGAATCTATTATTATATGCTTTGTTTGCACTAGTCCTCAACACCTAACCTTTGCCCTCCTCACCCCCACCAGAATTGCCAATTATGCACCCTGACCATTGAGTATAATAATATAGCTAGTAAAAGAAGCCTCAGTAGTCAAATATCAGCCTCCAAATAGCCACTGGCACTAGCTGTAGGACATATAGCTATTTAGACAAGAGTAAAATGCTTACGAAACATAGAATGCTCGGGGTTAGCAGCAAACCAGAGTCCTCGTGACCTTTTTAAGTTTAGAAAAATAAAAAAATTCAACAGGTTCGCATGTTCAGATCATCATTATGAAATGACATGAAAAAATTATTGCTGTTGAATTTGACATTCAGTAAAAAAAAATTTCAGGTAATCTCACATGAAAGCAAAATAAACAACCAGGATGTAGACAATTCTAATCGTAAAATCTGAACCTCTGAAATTTGAATAGCTCTAAACCAGGGCTCTCAGACGTTTTTTTTGGGGTCCCGAAATTTCTTTATTCTTGAGTTTTCCGAGTCTTTTAGTCAAAAACTTTTTTTTCTCTCTTCAAAATAGTAATAAGCAGTGCATAAAATCACACTTTTACTCGAAGATGGTCAAAATGTCTTTTTTAGAAAAAAATCTGAGCCCTGCTACATACGCATTCGCTAGTCGTTAAAGATTTTGCCTTGGCTCCCTAGAAAAAATGGTAGTTTTTAAAAAAAATCTGCGAAATGTTCCGAAAGGACAAGCTCAAAAATGTTTTCGAACTACAAAAGAGTAAGAAAAAAGTGTTTAAATCCATATTAACACACGCTGGCCTACTCTTGCCGTGCACAGGCCTCAGTACCGTAAAATCGAGAGTGCCGTTACATAGAATTACGATGAAATACACACTTAGTTACCTAGAGTAATTTATAAAAAAAACATTATGTTTTTATGAAAAATTTACACCTCGCAAAACTCCACTTTTTCAGACTACAAAGCCATTCGGATATACGAAGGTGCAGCCCCAGGCACCAAAGCCACCTTAAATGAAGCTTTTGACAAAGTCTTAAGACAGACAAAGAATTGTTTTGCTCAATTGGAGACCACAGATCCAAACTTAGGTTAGTCTGTCAACTTAACTTTAAATTTTAGAAAAAAATCTAGATTGGCTTGAGTTTGATTCGGCCCTCTTAATGTTCATGACCACAAGTGAAGTGCCTTTTTCAAGTAATGAACCTCACCAAGCGATTCTCCACCTTATGTGTGCTTCCAATAAGGTCTGTAGATGCAGGAACCCGAATTTTCAGATTCTCTAACTGAAATTTACCTTTCAGATGCGTTCCATCCACTTCTCTATTCAGATCACCAAGCGGAACAGACATCCACCCAAGTTCCTATCCGACACCTACCATTTCTATGCCCCAGCCAGCCTTAAGCTAAACACGGAGGTGGGACGAGTGCATGTGGTGGATCATGACCCTATTATCTATAACAGTCGAATCCATATTACTGTGGTGAAGGCTCCTCCTGTTGGTCCAGCAAGCGCTTTGAGGGGTGGCCTTAGCAGTAGAGGGGGTCAGTCTTCTGATGAAATAGATGCTCATTGGAATGTCTTCAATAATGGGTGAGATTTTTTAAAGTGGTTTTTCATATATTGGTAAAAGAGTTTCAATTCTTCGAAGTCGAACTTTAAAAAGTTTGACTCTGCTTAGTGTTGACCGGCATTTTTAACAAATTTTTTTCAATCATGAGTGATGTAAGTTGTTGTTAAATTCTAATTTTTGCGAGGACTCTTTTCGTTTGACACTATATTATTGAAAAGGTGGCCATATTAAAGGACTATGAAACTTGATTAAATTTTTCCATCCTAATTTTGTCAATAATGTTTTCGAATTGGATAGTACCTCAGTGCACCCCCTGCAAAGAGTATTTTCTCTAAGCTAATTTTTTTCACTTTTCTCATATTTCACACCTATAATACCGACCCTAGGGTATTTGGCCGCTTCGCGGTCAAAGATCAGCACACTCTACATTGTGATGGATATGGGTGAAAAAAATCAAGGAAAACCGAAATGGTAGGCTTAGAGAAAAATACTCTTCGGAGGGGGTGCACTTGGAATTTCACGTTCCAATTTTTGTTTGGTTTAAAAAAATTTCCAAATATCGAGCCGTGAGCCCAATGTTGCTCGACATTAGAATTGGGTCCATTTTTTGCATTGGTTCCCCTTGTTGATTTTTTAGGCTCAGGCAAGGGTTGGCCAGCGTATGTTAGGACGGACTCAAAAATGCTTTAACGATACTAAAAGAGTAAAAAAATAGGTTTAAGTCCGTCTTAACATACGCTGGTCCACCCTTGCCTGAGCCTGAAGCCTGAAAAATTACAACAAATTAAACAGGTGAAAAAAATTCAACCCGATTCTTTGATAGGCCCTAAAAGATTTCAAATTTAAATTATTTGTTTCTTTGTTATAGCTCAATTATGGTAGCCCAAATGATGACAGATTTGCAACTGTACAGGCCTTACACTCTCAAGCTGCTAGCGGTAGATTTTGGATCACCTCAGCTATTTTCCACTGTGAATGTCACGATTGTGCCTGTTTCTGTGTCTCGTGAGCATTTTTTGTTTTATTTATTGGCTGAAAAAGCTATTTTGACGTCTGGTTTAGAACCCCACAACCTCCGAGTCAATGTGGCGAACTTGGAGTACCAGATCTTTGAGTGGGACTCGCCTACATTTGGCATCCCTGAAAAGTATAGGTTAAGTATCAGCAAAGCAAGCAAGGTGCTCTACACTCAGGATGTAGATGCTGGCGAGAATATTGTAATGAGCAAGGTGAGTATTTTAGGAATTATCCAGATAATCTGAAAATCTTAAAATTTTTTTATTGCAGATGCATTTTCCAGCTGGACCCGAGTATTCTGCTACCATAACTGCTGTAGACGTGGAAGGAGAAGCACCTTCGGAACCTCATGTATTTATGCTTATCAATACAGGTGGGAACAAACTGACTAGCAGTCTACCATCTTTTCGAAAAATTACTTTTTTTAAATATTCTAAGACTGAAAGACATATCAGCATCCCAAAACGATGCTTAGCTGCTAAATTTAAATTCCAGCACTTCGGCTCTAGGTCATATATTCATCCGTACTTTTTTTATCAATGTGCTTTCCAACTAGGATTCCTGAGTCAATATCAAAATCGAAAATAGTAGTTTTTAAAAAAATATCAGAAATTAGCTCTGTTAACTGGCCAGTCCAGAAATGACAAAAAAAAGTTCTCATTGGACTTTACTCCACTGAAAAAATTGACTTTCAGAAGCTTTACTGTGAGGGTGAGTGCTCACCCAGGGGCGGCATTCCATGTGCTACTACGGCAAGTTCCACAGAATAGAGCAGTACCGGGACATCAATGGGCTGCACTGTTTGTGCTATGATGGATATTCCTCGCTCAGTGTGACACCATGGGTAATTTCAGCCGTTTTTTCAGAGAAAAACATTTTTTTCAATACTTCAGAAACCTGCGCCACCGAAAAAGCTATTGAAAGCTATGGCGGAGTGGCTTGGCCCATGACTCCAGTCAATCAGTCAAGCACCATCCTTTGTCCTTATAACTCTAATGGAGAAGTGATTAGGAGAAAGTGTGTGTGGGATGAACGCCTAGATGTGGCAAGATGGGAAATGTGTCCAACAATGAGTTGTGCAAAAAGCAAAGCTCTATTTTAGGTAGGAAAATTTGCTGCCTGCTTACGTAAATTCAATTTTCAGCAGGTCTCGCAGATCTGCCTTTTTCCAATGAAGATATTCCAAATAAGCTTTTGTTTTTTAGCGAAAGATAATAAACACGGTATTTCCTCCAATTATGCGGTACCCCCTTATTCATAATCGTGTTTTGGATGTGTTTATACCCACTCTATGAAGGCTGCTCCAAGGCTAGCTTCCTATGAATTATAGCTTATTTTACTGGCTACAATTTGAGCTGTAACTTGATTAAGAGCATCTTCAAAAACTGGGTCGAAAACAGAATGCCAAGAACACGATTTTAAATGTGAAAAAGACACAATAATTACAGAAAATACGTTGTTTCAAATCGAGTGTCTCGACTTGTTTTTTCTAGATAAATCAAAAGATATCTAGAAATACAGCCATAAATATTAGAATGTTTTTGCAAAAATGGCTCGAAAAATTTAAAAGTTCCGAAAATTTTCGATAAAACTATAATAAATTTTTACGTTGTAGATATTCAGAAAACTAGTTTTCTGAGCCTCTTAATATTTTTGGGGATCTTGATTATACTAATAATATCTCTTATTTGCAGTCCACCTGGGTGTGCTGGCCAATTTCGCTCAGCGAAATGAGCAGACAGTCTCCGTTTCAAGGCAGTTCAACGCTTTCTGGACACTGTGCTTCAGTTTCCCTCCTTCAACCCCAACATCTCCACTGCCCATTTTGATTCCAAGATAGCAGAGCATGTGGCCCAGGTAATTGACGGCATTGCGAGCAGAAATTTGTCTCTAGTGCCCGGCAATACACTGAAATCAGAGCTAGTTTGACCGAATACATCAAAGATTTTATGCACAGACTGCCTGTTCCTTTCGATCTAAGGAGTTCGGGCGAAGGCTTCCAGATGAAAACTTGGCATTGGACGGGTTCTCAAGATGACCAGGGAGAAGAAAGCAAGATTGGAGGAAGCACAGGGGCCGATGAAACAGATGATGGCAGTTACCTGTGCAGTGAGTTTTGAAGAATAATTTATAACATAGAATAAAAACAATACTAAAACCGGCTACAACACCACAGTGGGCGTCGTCCGACGTTAGGTGGCAGGGCCATCCCGTTCCATCCGGACGGTCTAGTGATCGGATTAACAGATATGGGCGGTCTTCTTTCCAGAACATGTAATAAAAAGTCCAATGGCACTATTCTTGTTGGTACCCCCCCCCAAATCATAGGATTTTTTTCAAATTTTTTAAGCTATTTTTGAATTTTTTGTTTGTTAACATTATTTATTTCTTTTTATCTTGACAATGGTGTGGTTAATTTAGCATAGACGAGTTAAAAGGATTCAATACGAAGCAGAAATATGCGGGTCCTGATATTGTGTACAACTTATGGAGCCAAATAGCTGTTGAATATGCGTGCACGCAAATTGTTGTGACAGAAAAATGAAATAAAATGTTAGCGTTTACAAACATACCATGAGAAAAAGCATTAATAATGATTTTCAGTTCAAAAAAATTCAAAAATAGCTTAAAAAATTTTGAAAAAAATCCTATGATTTGGGGGGGGTGTACCAACAAGAATAGTGCCAGTCCATTGCACAAACACAGCCACCGTCCATCCCTGTTCACCTTTTTCAGTCGACCGGCCTCCACCGTCCTAAAAAATTGACATTTTTCAACAAAACATTTTGTTGACTACCACGACTATTTCGCGGAACACTTACAAGGGGGACCTGATTTGACCTGGGCAACTTTGATGACAAATTTTTTTCTGCGCATTTTGTAGAGCTTGCCTACTTCCTGACAAATCTGGCTCCCAAGCTCTGAAGCTCTACAAAATATGGTAGAAAGTCATTTTAAATTCTAAAAACACCTCGATACGCATATCATGGTCAGCGAAAAAAGTCATCACACATTTTGTTGAAAACTCGAAAATAATTATTGAAGCTTCAAATCTCAGCCCAATTTAGACTCGGACGGAGATGCTATGTACATCTGCCAGCTAAACCCGCACTAGATCACAGCTCAGCTTCCAGGGTGACAGTGAAGTAGTCAGAGTTGCTTGTCTTAAGACGTCCACCCTCTACCCTCATCTAGACGGTCGAAGTCCTGTGCTGTTTTTAGAAATAGATGAAGAATATGACCAAGAAGATCGCGACTACCAATCCAGTAGCTCCAAAATGGTCAGCACCAGAAGTTTACCGGCTGGAAGCAAAGCTTTAATCGGCCTTAGACGCTGAATTGTCCACAACTATGATTGGGGGTGGTGATGAGCCGACTTTAAACTACACTTGCGCTTACTACGATGAAAATGGTGAGTTTTGTTTGAACTTTTTTCGAATTTTGTGATGCGAATAAATTTTAGAGCACACCTGGTCAATCACAGGCATCAATGTTTTGTCAAGAAACTTTGAAAACGGTTTCGTCCTGTGTGAAACTACCCATTTGAGCGTTTTTTCTTTGTTCCGGTAAGTGCATTTTGGTAGTGATTAAAAAGCAGGCATCTGAATCTGACGGATCTGTTCATTCTGCCTAAAGGGTCTGGTGACTGAATATAAATTAGGTCTTTATATGTGATTGCATCGCTCCCGAAAAAAACTTGCCTTGTTCCGCCCTTGTTTTTCACATTTTTTCATCTAAAGGAAAAAATAGTTTATTTAAATTGATTTCGGACCTTCGACAAAGATAACAAGTTATTTACAGCCCTTGCCTGGAACTAATTATATATTTTCTGACATCAGCGAAACAAATTTAGCTTGGGAGACTAAAGCAAAATATTTTTTTGCATTTTTACAAAAACAAAATTTGCTTTAAATGATTGAAATGCGTTTATTAATAGTTTTCGAGACCTTCAAAGAAAAATAAATGCAAACAAACAACAGGGGATCAAGGCACGCTTTTTTGGGATGTATGCGAACGAATACCGTATTCACTCTATTAAGTCAAAGCTTTTTAATAACTTAGTTCCCTCTCATAACTTTCCACCCTACGAACCTGGTATCTCAATCTGAAGAAAACATTGCTTCTACTCCACTATTCTTGACCAAATATTTCTTGGCTTCCGTTGTTTTTCTTGAAAAATGCCTCTGTCCCAGGGTTGGGTATGACATTTTTTCACAAAATATATTTTCCGAAAAAGTACATTTGACTACTTTTGAAGAAAAAAGGTGATTTTATTCAATGCTTATGGCGATTTTGAAGCGAAAAAAACATTTGGACGTAAATCTTTTTAAAAAACAATAAATATTTGGGGTCCTCGAAAACTACAAACGATTCCCATCCCTGCTTTGTCCCCTTGTTGATAATATTAACGATAATCACCCTAATCCAGAGTTCTCATCTTGAAATTTTGAAAAAAGAAAATTTTGATAAAAAAGCACATTTTGACGATTATTGAAGAAAAGAGTCATTTTTATCCGGTGCTCATTGCTATTTCATGAGCGAAAAAAAGATTTTGACTGAAAATAAATCTCTTTAAAAATAAAAAAGATTTTGGGTCCCAAAAAAGAACGAGAACCCTGCCCTGATCACAGTGTTATCATGACCAAAGATGAACAAGGGGGACTAAGGCTTTTTGCAAGAAACGAATACCGACACCAGACCAAAAAATGGGTTGAACCTTCTTAAAAATTGGATTCCGAAAAAAAGTGTGAAAAGGGTGAGCGGAACCGACAGTAGAAGTACCCCAAAAAAACAATGACGCGCCCCTATTCTTTGTGTGGATTGTTAACAAAACTTTATGTGCTCAGAAAAGGAGTTCTCGTAATACTGAACGATTCTCCGATATGTTTGTTCTCAATAACTCCATCGTTTTTCTGTTTTCCAATTTCTTGTTCATAGGAATCATGGGTAAGTCACTAGGCTCGAAGATCATTGAAAAAACAAAATAGCAGGCAGATTTTGATTTTAGAAATTTCTGAAAAATCAAATTTCATTATACTATCTAGAGCAGCAGTGATCTTCTTTTGTTTGAATTTTAATTACGAGTTAGATTTTTTTTTAAATTTTTCACATCAAAGTATTTGTTTCGGATTTTGATGGCAATAAGCACTCAGGAAAATGTATTCTTTTTTAGAATTTTTTTTTTTCATATAATGTTTATGCTGAAAAAAAGTTTTTAACGAAAATTTTCACGCATTCAAGTCCCAACAAACACTAACCTGTTCAGCTAATCGGCATATTTGATCAACCCTTTCTCCGTTGATTTTGTAGGCTCCCTTCAAATACAAAAACTTTTTGCAAGCAGAATTTCCAGGGAAGTGTAGATATTCCACAATGTCGTTAGGGTCACATAAAATATTATATAAATCAATATATTTGCAATGACGGAATAGGGATTGAGCAAAGAATAGGGAGGATTAGCCAGGTGTGTTCTTGGAGCCGTCATAGACAGAGATGTCAATGGATCAGTGTCGTTAGTAATGCTGTAAATAAATTAAAAGTTAGAGGCATGATACGGTAGTTACTAGCTACCTCTTTTTAAATTTCAGGTACCCATTCAAGTTGAATTACCTTGGGGACCAAGGTAAAAAGTCAAATTTCAGTCTAATTTTTTTTTCAAAAAATTCATTTTTTTGCGATAAAATGTTAGAAAATAATGATTTAACCCTGACATTACGGGAAAAAACTAGCACTGTTTACGGATGGGTCAATATGACCCCAAGGCCTTCAAGAGCTGTTAATAGGCATCACGTGAGCCATTTTAACAACAACTTGGTGCTATCTTGTAGCGCAGCAAAAAGCTACAAGACCCTTTTTACAGAAACTCTTTAAAAAATTTTAGTCTTGAGATATGGGTTTTTAAAAAAAAGATCGATTTCTTTAAAAAAAGACCAAATCTGAAAAAAGTTAGAGAAAATTTGGATTTTGGTCATTTTTTAAAGAAATCGATATTTTTCAAAAAGCCATATCTCAAGACTTGAATTTTTCAAATAGTTTCTGTAAAAAGGTCTTGTAGCTTTTGAGTTGCGCTACAGGATAACACTAAGCTGTTGTCAGAATTGCTCACACGACGCCTATTAACAGCTTTCGAAGGCCTTGGAGCTGTAATGACCCCAGCCGTATAAGGTGCTGCTTTTTTATAGACCTACAAAAATAATTGTTAAATCCTCAGCAATGTAGTCAGAATGTAGCTAAGAAAAAGACGAACAAAGTAACAAAAAAATCAGCTCTTAATAATGTTTAGAAAAAAAATTACAGCCGTTTTAAAAGTGCCCTGGGGTCATATTGACCACACCGTAATGTCAGGGTTAAACATGATTAAGAAGTAAGTAAAAAAATCGATCATACCAAAACCCCCCCCCACTCTATCGAAATTTTACCTGTCTATAAAATGATTCCAAAGGTGTTGTTGAGTCAAACAAGCTAAATACGGTCATCAAAACGAATTCCCAGTTGGCGTCCCTGCCACAAATGCTTGCTTTTTGCAACTGATCCAGCACACGTTCGAGCAAATAAAGAGAGCTAGGCTTACATCCCAAGCACAAGAATCTACAAACTAATCGTTTTATGAGTGACTGTCTTTTCAGAGACAGTACGACACAGCTGTGATCAAAACGCAAGAATTTAGGGCTCAGATTCAACACAAATGGATTTCGTCGGCCATCTAGCATAATATTGATTGTAGAACCCCATTCAAAATCTGCACTTTTTCTGCACCAATTAGTGAGATATTTGTGCATCACTATATAGGGTAGTTTGGATAGTAAAGTGAAACATGGTTGTTTAGTTGCTTGCTGGTGAGACTCAGTTTGATCAGTTCTGGTCTTGTAAAGTAGCACAGAATTTGATGCATCGTGGCTGTAGTATCTGAAAAAGACATGATTATCGCCATAAGACTGCTTTGTTTTTGTCATTCAAGAAAGCGAAGATATTGCTTGTTTCGTTAAATAATTCATATCAGTGCTTCACACGGGCAATTTTTAATTTAAAAAAAGTGACCGAGTATATTTAAAAGAAAATTTTTTGAGATAAAATTTGTCATTTTGTTAAAAAATCGCGCTACATTTTTCCGATCTACTGATTTGACCACTTGTTTGACCATGCTACCCCATTTGTTTTACTAACAAGAGAACATATCAAACTGTACGGTTCGATAAAAAAATTCTGACAGTGCTATCTTGTAGAGCATAGTCGATTTAGTATATAAAATTCCATATTTTTGGCAAACAGACGCAAAAACGGAATCTGGAGACTCGAGAAAAATTGACCGAAATCGCCTTGGTCCCCCCTGTGAATTTTGAAATATTTTCCAGCGTTATACCTGGATATAGTGATACCCCTGAAAGTTCGATCTACAGCTGGGTTTTTCATTTTTTTTTCTTTTTTTCTTCAAAGACAGTTAAAGACAGTCAAAGACAAGTGAGCTGAAAAAGTTTCAGAACCTGTTCATGATCGAAATTTCAGAGATATTCTTATATCAATATTTCACTGCGAAAAACAAATGTCACCGAAAATCCACAGGGGAGAGCAAGGCAGTGTTTAGCTTGATATTTATGTAGTTTTCAAGTTGGATTTTTCTATTTGTTCGCCAAAAATATTGAAATTCCATACAGTAAATCAAATATGCTCTACAAGATGGCTTTGTCAGAATTTTTGAATCGGATCATACAGTTCGATATGTATTCGTGTGAGATACTATTTTCATTACTTTGTGCTCCGTAAAAAATAAAAAGTATGCATTACAAAAAACATTTTGATCATGCCTGGTCCCCATCATTTTCAAAATCAAAATTGCCGTGTAAAGCTCTTATATGCCCCTCTAAAGAGTATTATTACCAAGAGAACACCCTGTAAAAAATGTTTTTTGACTGAATTACAAGATGAGCGAATACTACGTAAAAATTTCACAAGACGCTTCTCTAATTTGCTTTATTATTTCGTAGGTATAAAATGGAAATTATTATTGATGGACTGAAAAAATACAGCAAAAGTATTTTCATGATAAGATATTGAGTCAAGTTTGGTTTAGTTCTTTGAAATACTTTTAAACAAAGAGGCAACATGCGTAGTTTTTGTTGTTTTGTTCAGCTTCCCACAGACTCACGCGAAACACGAGACAAACTTTCAAACAGTTCCAGACAAAGATTTTTAATTTTCAGTTATCTTCTACTAGAAATGACAACTGCAATCTAGCGAACATTTTAGTAGTTAAACATTTGAGCAAAAAGAGCCTCTTTGTGCATTTTTCTATCATGAGTGTTGCTCGGAATTATGTCTAAGATGAGGGAGTGTGCGCATCTCTAACCAACCAAGACCCCTGTGCTCCGAAGGAATTTGGTTTCTTGAAGTTGAGATGACGCAAATCTTAGACGCAAATCACTCGAAAGTGATTCTGGATGCACGAAAAATGTATGCATACCAGAGCTCTGGGCACCAGTTAACGAAACTATGTTCAAATTATATTTTTTACAAAGTTTTGAGGTATCTACGTACCCCTTTCTAGTGGTTCACCGTAGTCTCCCGAGGCAAAAAAGTCAAATTTTGGTCAATTTTTTTTTCAAAATCAGCAAGTATCACAAAACAAGGTTCTTATCATTTTCAGCACATACATACATAATTCAAAAGTACATAATTCAAAAGTACATAATTCAAATACAATACATAATTCAAAAAGTATTTTTGGAGTAAAAAAAAGTGTCCCGCGCGCATTTGAATTTGCCAAATTCTCATTGTCATCGACAAGTATGGTCCTTTAAGTGCCTAAAAAAAGACCAGCTAAAGGTCAAACATAAAGGACCGTGGTTTTTTGCAATAGCGGCATGTGAAAAATTTGAATTAGTGGTAGACAGCTCTCTTTGGTCTCTGACTGTAAACTAATAAGTCGTCTTATTAGAGTACAGGGTGAGACCAAAGACGCACATGCTACTGTGCTCAAAAACCACGGACATTCAAGGCTGAGTGCTTATAATTCGTGTTGACTGTAATTTTTTAAAATTAAAAATAAACAAGCAGTGTAAAAATTTGTGTCGAAAAATTCTAATAATTTTTGTTCTGCAGGAATCCATGTTTACGTCGAAAAAAATGACCTCCATGGAGTCCATGGCCTTTGTTCTGCCTATTGCCACTGCCTTTGTGGCTATTGTCTGCACACTGTTTCTGCTCTTATAGCCATATTCCAGAGTATAAAGCTCGAGAAACCAATATAACTAATCATAAAATACATATTCCAGAGCCAAATACACAGACCCAGCCTTAATAACCTTCCTTCTAACTATTCTTTTGGTCCATTTGGTCCACTTCACGGTGTTGATAACCCCTCATTTTTCAAGTAATATGCTCCAACCTTGGGACACCCACATCTATTTGCTATTGCAATATGCCTTGGTGTCTGTGGTGCCCTAGTAGCTCTCCTCAACTCAGCCATCCACACCAGAATAGCAGCTATTGAGCTGGATACCCTGAAAGGACTCAGCCACTGGAGCAGACTGGTCCAGGTGTTCACAGTAGCTATAGGTAGGTGTCCAGTTGTTTTGTAAAGGGCAGTGGCTATATCCGCTATGCGGAAAAGACACTTTTTGACATAGGCGAAGCGGCTTTTTGGTCAAACTGTCTAAAAGTAGCTTTTTCTCTCTTTTTCGAATTTATCAAATTTAAGTATCACAAAATGTCGGCTCTAACTAACTATCTGTTGCCAAAAAATGCCTTGGTCTCCGCTGTTGTTTTTTCTTAAAAATGCTTTGGTTCACTTGTTCATTATGGTTATGATAACACTGTGATCATGGTGATTAGGTGATTATCGTTAACATGATTAGTCTTAACATGATCACCTTATAGACCACAGGAGGACCAATGCTTTTTTTTTAAAAACTACAGGGGGACCAAGGCATATTTTGGCAACAGATAGTGCCAAAATGTTTTTTTAAATCTCATATCCGATTTTCAGTTATTCCAATTTGTTTGTGCATAACTACATGGCTGCTGGATGGATATGTGTTTTACGGAGGCACAACCAGAAATCCGTAATCAATTACTGAAAAATTTAAATCAAATAATTTTTGAATTTTTCAGCACCTTACTTGCCTTTAACTGGACTTTCACTGCCACCTTCCTGATTCCTATAGTCATTTTTGTGGGTTGTGCCATTGGTTATGGGTGTTATTGCTTATGCTACGGCAACTCTTTGGCTAAGCAACAAGGTCAAAACTCTTCGCATATCTTAATGTCATCTGGAAATGATGCTAACAAATAATGGTGCTGCTCAGAGATTTGGCCAATGCCGCCGGCCTGTCATTGCTGCTTATACTTTTGTTCTACTCAGAAGCTCTGGTATTTTATCAGCGAAGCAATGTTACTAAGTAAGTTTTTAGCATTTCAATGAAATACATGTAAACTTTCTGAAAATTTGGCTGTAAAATCAAGCATGGAATGAACATTTTTACTTGATCAAAATACACTTTTTTGTTTAACACAAATCAATTTTCAGATCCCTAATCCTTGCCATGCTTCACCTGAGTCTCTCCTTAGCCGTATTCCTATTCGCCGGCTACCTCTATCGCATAGAGCTCAAATTTCCTCGATTTTCCACCCATCATTTTAATAATACCAACACCACATCAGACAGCCAGAACCCACACAGAAATGGTCATTCCGGTGCTTTTACCGCCGTCCACACCGAAATCTACGAAGAGCCCATACAACAAAAACATTACAAGGCCAACGGAAATGGCTTGAGCCACAAAGTCATAACTTCAAATACCAATGGCTACCACAACCCCCACTCTCCTGCCGAACCAGATAATCTCAACGATGCCAATCTGGACCGAAAAATCTTGCTGGACCACTGCCACCCACCCTCAGTGCTAGCTAGTGCTCCATCTCTCAATGAACCCTCAAACTCAGGTCTAGGAACAACTCTATAATGGGTGACACATCCTCAGTCGTCACAGTTTTCTGGCTTACAAAGAAAAAGAGCCATGGAGAATAATACCTTGAGAAGGTGTTCTCAACCAGTGGCTGTAGCTAATCCTGATTACTACGGTATTTTGTCGGCCAGACAGTTGTACACACCATTGGTCAAGGCAAATGTGGTAGTGGGAGAGGGAAGCGTTGGTACCAATGGATATTTCAAAACCTCGGCGGTGCAGAGGCAAGAAAGTCTGGCTAGACTCAAGTTTTTGCAGGTATGAACAAGGTGTCTTAAGATATTTAGCCGCTTTTGAACAGCCATAACCTTTTTTCAAGTCCACATTTTTCGAATTTTGCTATCCAACATCGACTCAGAATTGCACGTGAACCTTTTGTTATTTACTGTCAAAAACAAAATTTTTGCTTGTCACTCCTTTTATTAGGTCATCTGGAAAGTCCGTGCAGTTATTTTGAAAAGAATCTTTCGGGCATTGTGTTTTTTCTATAAATTTTATAACTATTCTTTGAAATTTGACAACTTATTTTGTAGCTAAGAATTTTAGCTACAAAATGAGTGATCAACTTTAAAAAAATGATATCAAAATCTATAGAAAAAATACAATGCCACGAAAGGTTTTTTTCAAATAACCGCACGAATACTTTGGGTCCTGTTCTGATTTAGAATTAGCAAGACCCAAACCACAAGGGGACCAAGCCAAAATCGTGTTTTTTAAATTATATTTGAAAAAAAAATATTCTGATGCAATTATGAGTCGATCTGTATTTGCAGGCTAAAAAAATAGACTGAAAAAATGTTATGGCTGTTTAAATTTGTCCGAAAATCTTTGGCCACCTTGTATTTGAGTAAGTCGTTAACCAATATTTTTCCTCTTTTCCAGGGTCAATTACCTGCCACTGGCAGTGAAAGTGCAGATCTATTTTCCTCACAGTCCTCACGTATATTACCTCAGGCCACTCTTACCACTTCAGTCAATCAGTTTTGAGCAGTGAATCAACAGAAGACCCAAGCCAAAAAACGGTACCTCCACCTCCTTGTCCTGTCCCGAGTTTACAGAATGTAGAGCAGTTGCGAAGAGAATAGTCAAAGCTAAATTTGCTGACGAGGAAGATAGCGATGAGATCATCAGAGAAGAAGAGGAACAGCGAGTCATTGAAAGAAAACTGTTTTCCAAAAGAGAAAGGACAGGAGAGGATCTTTGGCTTCAGCATCCAGCTCTTCTGAGTTAAGTCACCCATTAGTGAGTGTGGTTTGAGAAATGAAAGAAGCTTTAATATTACTTGTTACTTTGATTAGACCCTTGCGAATAAAGTCTTCTTACTTAGCCTTTAGCTACTATTTTCAAATATTTTTGTAGAGTCATTTCGTATTAAAATACAAGTTGTCAGTCAATATATTAAAAAAAATTGAAATTTTATCCGTTGATTGTTAGTACCACCCCTGGAGCCGGTCCCCAGGGTGTACACTAAATCGGGAGTTGACTGCAGAATATTTGATGATGAAATTTTATTTCCTTTGCATATTCTTTGAAATAAATATCATGTAAAGCATCTGAAGTGCTTGCTTTTTCGATTATAAGAAAATATGATTATTGTATCTTATTAAAATCAGCCTTAAAGTAAAAATCAGCCACCCCCTAGAGAGAAGGGTGCACTTAGAAAGAAGGGAGGGGTTAGTTTTACTCGTGCTTTTACGGGCGCTATTGTTTTACCCTACACGACCAAGTAACATGTAACTTCTAAAAATATTTTATGCTAATTAGCTTTATTTTAAGAACAACAACAAATTCGACCAAAAAAAATTCGACCACATTTTTGCGGAATAAAGGAGGCAAAACTTTTTTTACTACAGATTATCTGTCACAGATTTTTCCAAATTATAACACAAACAGGTAGGGTTTCCGGATCGGATATCCGATTTCAGATAATATCCGAAATTATCGGGGATTACCCGGACAATTTCGGATAAGCCTCATTCATACTTACCCGAAACATGCCTGTTTCGCGGAACATGAAAATGTTTCGCGAAACAACCCCCCGAAACATGTTTCGGGGGTTGTTTCGCGAAACACTTTTTTTCGCGAAACACCGATGTTTCGGGGATTGTTTCGCGAAACATGTGTTTTGTTTCGATGTTTCGGGTAAGTATGAATGAGCCTATACCGGATCAAATCGAATATCCGAAGTTTTGAATACCGGATACTGATCGAATATTCGGAAATTTCGGATATACAAAAGTAATATACCGTATTTCCTCTAATATAACCACCCGCTCTAATAAACCCACCCCCTCAACTTCCAGTGTCTGTATCTCGGAACAGAGTAAATATTCTGCAAAGCTGTTTTTTGCGTTTTCTTAGTTCCCACGAGCTCTACCGATTCCGCTTTTTGGATTTTGGTTGAAGCCACAAAAATCTCAAAATGACTCTAATAAACCCACCCTCAGAAGGGTTTGAAAAATAAACCCACCAGTGGTTATATTAGAGGAAATACGGTACTTACAGAAAAGCAAAAAAATATCGAACAAGCAGATTTAATAGCCTCGTCAAACAACGTCAAAAAACCCATAAACAATTTAATCTGGTTCTTAATGATTTTTTCCTCGGCTTTTTTCAGGATCCCATTCACCAACTCCGCCTAGATGATAAATCGATTTTTCAACCGAGATCGGAGACAGTCAGCGAAGAAAAAGCTGGCTTGAAATTCAAAATAATTTTGCAGACTGGTGATCTATATAGTTTACAGCTGATGCCGATTGCTTGGGTTTACACTATATAGTATACATTTGTATACAAGCTTATATCGGATATTCAAAAATTTTGGATACCGGATACGGATCAGATATCGAGTCGGTCGATACTGTAATATACCAATCCCAACGCCCAAAAAAACACCTCTCTCCATCACTTTCCCCTTCCCCCCAAACGATACTGTAGTATAATACCGCCTCTCCACTGATTTTAGGCTTTGGCTTTGAAGGGAACCTCACATATTAACGTTGCGATATCGAAAAACCCTATATACTATTCAATGAATAATTCGAAAGTAGAATAATGACATAATGGACCAAATCTGCTAACAGAGCGATTTTTTATAGTAAAGTGCGTTTGATACTTTATAACTATAGCTAATAATATATTAATCGGTCAGTATAGCATTGAGATATGTACCTGCATGCCCAGTGGCTAATCGTCTGGTTCCCTGTTTAAGTCGCGCGTTCGACACCGCGTGTCCGCACTACTAGTTTAACTTAAAGACTTTTTCTTGTCTCATCACTTTTTAAATATGATTCTTCATTGTTATTTTTTTAAGCCATCGAATTACGTTAAATGGGATGATATTGCCGCCGAAAATCAATTACCGCCGAAAAATCACTGAAATTTACTAGACGCCGAACCGGCGCTTGTGACTACACGACTTCAATCCTTAAGAATTATGCATACGCCACCTAAATAGAGTCACATGAAAAAAGTCTGAATAAGCGCTTGTAAGACGCCCATCCAGCGTGTTATGTCATTATTCTAATGTTCAATTTTCTTTCGAATGGTATACTGGGTTTTTAAAAATCACGACGACACTATGTGACGTTCCTTTGTTAGGCACAGACCCGTAAGCTTATGCTTATGTTTAGGCTCAAAGCCTATCCATTACTAACAAGGGCTTTTGTACAACTTCTTGTTTTAAAAAATGGTAGTTTTAGGCATCCTTAAAAATCATTGGAGAGGGGGGGGCGTATACTACAGTAGCGTCCGAATCCTATATTTTCGGATGTTCGACAATCCTACATATATGTTCAAGTATGAAAAAAGTCAAAAAAATTATTTGGCTTTTACTTTCACCTTGTTGTGATATACTTTACAGAGATCTTGCAGCAAATAAGACCTTGCCAGAAACTAAAATCGCATGGCTAGATGATGGTGTTAAAACTTTGGAAAAAATGATCAGAAAATTTAGTAGAAAAGCTGATAGAAAGGAAAAACTGAAATCTCTGTGACAGAAATGAAAAATCTGTGACAAAAAAAATTTTTCCAATAAAAAAGGTGTCCCACACGCATTTACATAGTTAGTAAACCTTTCTGAGAAATGCGTTTTTTTTCATCCTACATTTTCAAATAGATAGATGACAACCAGGGCCGCAAATCCTTGGCCGCAAAAATAAATTCCCACTTTATTGCCTACATCCGGACTCGGGTAGTAAAAAACCTCGGAAATCATTATTTTATAGGAAAACTCAAAAAAATACCCGATTTACTATAGAAATTGTTCTCAGAAAAATATTTGGACCGCTCTCAGTTGCAGCCAAATGTAGCGTAACAAACACAGTCTGTCCAAAACTTTATAAAGATAAAAAACAATTTCACTGAAAACTTAAATTTTTAGAATATGAAGTTGAAGTGCTGAAGCTGAATCATGGTGATACAGGAGTTTTAGGCAAGGTGACTTTTCGAACAAATATTCAGCCAGATGAAGCCAAAGCTGCAATAAAAGAAAAGTTTTCATCACATGGAATTGAACGAATAACAGGAATGTGCAACATGAGTGTCTCAAGTGGTCCTCCTCCAATGATACACACCTACCAGCAATTAGAAGGTGTCACAAGAATTGGAATAACATTTGAATAGATTTTACTTTTGATCTTTCTAAAGATGCGTTTTTTCGAAGTATTCATGGCAAAATACCAAAAATCAAATTATGGAGTTAGTATTGTTAACTAATGTCAATTGAATAAAAAAACTTTTTTTCATCCAGTTTCTTCTTGAGCGATTTATATTTCAATGTTCGAGCTATATTTTCCGATTAGCATGTTGATATTGATGCTCTTTATTCAGCTTCGCCTTCTGCACAAGTCTGGATCATATCAGGTTGCCAGTAACCGAAAAAAGCTATGAGATTAAGTTTCAAAATTAGACTCTTTTTGTGTCTGCGGCTGTTTCTGATCAGCGTATTCAGTTTAAATAAACTACAGTCAAACCTCTGTATAGAAACCATCTATGTTGCATCCGCTTTTCGATTTGGTTCGGTTGGCCGGAAAATGAATTACCTTTCACCAATTCGTTATAACATTTTCTATATTTCATCCACTGTTGTATCTGGGCAGGGCCGGTGATTTGGGGATGGAGTAAAGAGGTCTGATCTACTCTGCGATTTCACATACCCCTAGGGTCAGTCTCAAGGGGTATGTCATAACGAGGTTTGACTGTATCTCAAATTTACTTCTCCGAACTGTGCTGAATTTCATGCAATGTGAAGGTACATGATTTGCCTTTATCCGCTGAAATTTATTGTTGTGATTTATTGTTGAATAAAGCACGGTTAGTCATTTTTATTCAAAAAGTGGCATTTTATATAGCGCGTGTTAATATTTAGCACCGAAAATAAAGATCTTGACATGAAATCTCAAAATTCTAAAAATTTTAAATACTGTGTGAATTCAGCACGGTCAGGAGAAGAAAAATGTGAGATACAATTATTTTGATGCAAAAATTCGAATTCTGAAAAGTGAAGGTTGGCAAAAATGGTCACCAACCTTAATTTTACAATGTTTATATACAAACTAAGCACTAAATATACCTCCGTTCATATATGCGCGTTACCAAAAAATGAAAGCGGAACTTTTCGAAATAAGCGATGCCGGCATTAGCGAAATTACGGAGCCATTGCCGATTATCACGGCCTGGGATTATCATATTTCCACGATCTTTTCTTCAGTCGACAGCTATGGCTGTGAAAAGCAACCTAACAGAGCACTTTTTTCGATTTTCGGTGTGTACAACAATGAAACCGCCGACTGCGAAATTGCAAGAATCACAGGGTGCACCGATGCATTTTCTGACGAATTTAAAATTTCCTTGAAAGCCAAGGTAGGTTTTTTTAAAACTTCGAAGGTTTGAATCGCGGTGACAGAATAAATTTTTTCTTGATGGAATTTTAGTAGGTTGTTAGGTGTGATGGGTAGATACGCCAGGGGAGTGGAAAGGCCAGATGAATAAGTTGTGCTCCAACTATTTAAAGGTATACAAATACGATGGAGGCGCCGGTAGGCTCCTAGACTCCAGATCACCGAAAAGAGCAGACTTTTAATGAATTACGGCGAATTCCTGAAAGCTGACCACGAATTTCTCATTAACTTCCTACTGGTCTAGATAATCGCCCTTTGAGCAACGGTCAATTGATGGTCAATATTACTTGACCGGTAGATTAGAAATTGGTCAATTCTTTACCGCTATGTGCACATTTATTTCACGGAACATCTTTTACGCTGTGTTTTTATTACGTTTTATCACGAAAAAGGATACAGTCAAATCTCTCTAATAACAGGGTCGACAAACGATAGTTTTTTGTAGAACAACAAAAAACTGCTCGACTTACATTAATGAGGAGTTTTAATTAATAAGAGTTTTCTTCAATGAGTGCTTCAACTGAGACGGAAAAAAATAGTAGAAATATACCGAGAACTATTTTTTAGCAAATGACTGCTTTTCGGCTAAGTGCTGTCAATTGACTGACAAATTGACCAAATTTTCATTCGGCCGGTCAATCGGTGAACCTAACGTGTACTGCTTCATTCAAACATGTCTTAAAGTCAGAGTAAACCTTTTTTAAGTTTTGATAATGCGTGAGATTTTTCAAAATTTTCAGTTTTCATTGACTAACTGTAAAGTTCAACATTTCTCGATGGAACAAATGAAGGTAAAGTGTGGAAAGAGCATATGAATTCATTTAAACTCAATGAAAACAAATTTTTGGGTCATCACATTGGAATGTGCTAATATGAAAAAGAGGAATGTTTATCAGATTAATTTCGTCAGGTGAATACTTATCAACTTCTGATTTGTTAATTTTATAATTCTGGTAAGCATTTTCGAACTTTTCTTCTGCTATAATAACATTTTGTGCTGCTAAAATTGACTGAAGCTCGCCCAGTTTGACAAGGTTGTCATCTCGACTGCCGTTTGAAAAACTTTTAAAGCCTTTCTCATTTATTTTTTTCTTTGTCAAAAACTTGAAAATAGAACTGGATGTGAAGTTTTTTTTAAGTGTATCAATATCCGATTCTGTTTCCACTCCATACATAATTAAAATTGACTTTTTATTTTTATATTCGGCCGGTAATTCTAAAGATCTGCTTTCTTTTTCTTCCGGTTTCAAATCTTTCCATTCAGAGTTAGGTGTCAAGGCTGCTTCTAAATCTCTTGTTTCCATGTAAAATTTTTGGAATTTTCGTTGTGCTGCAATCAGATTCTTAGCTGCTACTGTTGTGGCATACTTCACAAGCTTTTCTAACGCAACGTATGTGTAAGATCCATGTAAAACAGGATATTTACCTGAAATTTTCTTTGAATTTTGGGGTATCGACATTATGTGCCTTTTGTCCCATTCTGGAGCTACCCTTCATTTTAACTATTCAGAGTTGGGAGATAATTTGGCGGCGGAAATTTTGACGGCCTAAAATATGGCGGCGGAATATTTGGCGGAACTTCAAGAGAGTCGTTATGTATGTTTGCTTGGCAATTCTGAGTTTCTGACATCAGATTCGTGTCCAGCGTAATCGATCTGCTTATAAAAAAGCTCTTTTGTCTCAGAAATCACTCATATTTTGAATTCCAATCGAGACAACAAGCATTTAAATTTATTTAGAACCTTATTAGTCTAAATGTTTGTTGTCTTGAGTGGAACTAAAAAATATGAATCAATTTTGAGGTTCAAGAGCATTATTATATGCGAGATGACCATGCTAAACACGAATCTGGTATCAGAAACTTAAAATTGCAAAGCAAACATACATAAAAGCCCTCTTAGAATTCCGCCAAATTTTCCGCCGCCAAATCATCTCCCCACCCTATTTAGGCCTAGGCTTAGGCCTTGGGGTAGGCCTCAAGGGTATGGTAATAAATGCCTTTTCCGGGGTAATCTGGGACTAAGACTGAATTTTGGTGTATTGGGTATGTGAATTTTTTATTAGGATTTATAAAAAAGAGATTTCAGACAAAATATGACAAAAGGTACCGTATTTCTTCTAATAAGCGCCCCGCTCTAATAAGCGCCCCCCCCCTTGACTTTGAGAGTCTGGATCTCAGTGTAGAAGCAATATTTTTCAAAGCTGTTTGATACGTTTTCTTGACTCCCACGAGCTCTACCGATTTCACTTTTTGGATTTTGGTTGAGCACCCGGAAATCTCGAAATCGAATTCCAAACTTTCCGATTTTTGGGGTTTGAAAATAAGCGACCCGGGGCGCTTATTAGAGGAAATACGGTACATAACATCAACGCACCTAAATTTTGGCTGTTGTTAACTTTTGCTTTGCTGGTTACTTCTATTCGCGATACTCCTATTAGTTTAGCGAACACTGTTTGCATTTCAGAGCCTTCAAGATTATTCAAATCAAAAGAGTCGTATTTTTGTCTATATGATGAATATTTGAAACAGTTTTTGATGCTTCCTGTTACTTTATCAACTTTTTCATTTGTATAAATGTTAAAATTGTCTTGCTCTTCAAATTTGTTAACAAAGTAGGTAGTGCATCGATAGCCTCTTGTTTTTCCAATGCTTTGCGTTCTTTTTGTTGCTTTTTCCATTCTGAATTATCATTTTCTTGTTCTAGTATCAGTTCAAATTCTAGCTCTTTTGCAAAAATAAATATTTCTTTAAACTCTGTTAACTCTTTGATATCTTTGACGTCTTTTTGTAATGCAGCTAGGACAGTCAAAATTTTATAAAGCTTAGCATATTTTTCTTTCGCAGAAGTTTCAGTATATACATAATAGTTTTTTTCGTTGAAGCTTCTAATATATTTAAAACTTTTTCTCGTAAAAGTATTCCTTTCTAGAATTTTATGACGTTCCTCGGAAATTCCGAGGATACGAGCAATTTTTCGTTGCAGAGCTTTGAAAGTGATAAAATCACCTAGTCTATTTAAATCAAATGCTATAGGCGTTTTAGTATAACACTTTTCAACACCTAGTTGTAGCACGTCAATATTTTCTTTTTCATCTATTTTGTAATCAGCCAAGATATCTTTTTTACTTTCATAAACAGGTAAGGAGTCGAGAGCCACTGCTACTTTGTCTTCAAGACTCATATCCTTCCATTCCATCAAAACACTACTAACAGCGCTTGCGGACGCGATGAATAGCAGCAAATTAGTAGAATTTTTTTCGACAAATTCAACATGTTCTAAAACTATTATATATTGGAAGTAGAGTCAAGGCAAATAAAAGGCTAAAGTACACTATACTACCTAGCTCAAAAACCTCTAAAAATCGGGCTTTTTTGACGTTTTAGCTTCTAAAACGTGCAGAAAAGATGTTTTTAGGGCCTGACCGAGCATTTTTGAAAAAAAAAATTTTAACAAAATTTTGACCTTTCGCCTTGGGGACCAAGAAAACTTAACTAAAAGGTTACGTGAATATTTCTAAAAAACCAAAAACAATAGTATTTGAACATAGTTTTGTTGACTTAGGCATACCGCATGAAGAGACTCTGGTATGCATATATCTTTTATGCATCCAGAGTCACTTTCGAGTGATTTGTGTCTAAAGTATGTGGGTGTGCGCATCTCAAACCAAGCTACCAAGCCTCCTCGCCCCTCCGAGCAAGACTGTTAAAAGCATATAGAGTGTTTTTGCGGAGCTCCGGTCGGGAAACATAGTGCAATACCACATAACCACCACATTTTGACTATCCACTTACCTTTTTGACATAATTTACCTTGGTCCCCCAAGGTGAAAAGTCAAAATTTTGGTGAATTTTTTTTTCGAAATGCTCGCAGGGCCTTAAAAACTTCTTTTCTGCACGTTTCAGAAGCTAAAACGTCGAAAAAACACGATTTCAGAGGTTTTTGAGTATAGTGTACTCCTGCCCAAATAAATATATATAAATAGAAATTTTTTCGAAAACTACGAAAAACAGTGAATGTTTGAAAACCTAGAAAATTCTCCACCATCCTGTATTACTTGTTTTTTTTTCTAACGTTATAACTTTTTTTGTCTCATTGAGTGTCTATCGATTCCTAGGACTGTTTTACAGAAAACGAAATGAAGCCGTAGACTTTTAAAGGCTGCGGTTTTGGAATTCGAAATTCTAACAAGCAATCACGACTTAATTATCAAAAAAATTAGTTACAGTCAAAACTCCTATTAACATAACCTCCGAAAGTTCGTTCCTGCCTTGGGTCCGACAAATTTTATCTCGATTTTTTAAAATTTTCCTTTTTCTGTTCTGACAGTATAGCTGCAAATATCGTCTAGATTATGATTTTGCCAATCGCTTTAGGGTAAGAAAATTTTTTTGACCTTATAAAAGCAAAAGCTCCCATTAACGTAACGATGTGTTCAAAAAGTATTGCGTTAATGGGAGTTTTTGCTTTTTAAGGGTCAAACATTTTTTATTTCACTAAAAACTTTTTTTCAAAAATATGGCTTTGTCCCTCCTGTTGATTTTTTTAAGAAAAAATGGGAATCGATTTTTCACCAGTGCCTATATTGCTTAGTGAACACGAAAACGCTATATCAGGCAGTTACTCGTGATACATACATCCCATCTTCATTCTAAAAAGATAGAGAAAAAAATTTGAATATTCTTTGCAAGAAAAAGCAAGAGTAAAGGACAAATTTTGCTAAAAATAATAAAATCATAGCATCACCCTAGCTGCAACATGCCGAGAATGCATAGAGCACGTGACCACTCACCTCCACACCCTACAATGCTATTCACATCTCACATGATGTTTAATTCGTTAAATAGAATTCTATTTAGAATTTTTCAATATGAAAAAGTGAGGCAGCAGATTTATTTTAAAGTGACCTGTAAATAAGTTGTGCTGTATCCTAATTAACAACTGTTGATGTTTCAGTATGAAATAAGTAAATATAGGTAATAATGTCGAAAATAATATACAGTCAAACCTCGATAAGCCGGCACCCCTAGGGACCAACCTCAGAGTGCCGGTTTATCGAGGTGACATTTTATCGGGTGTCGTTTTCCTTAAAATGTCGAGTACGTGGCCAAATCAAGTGTCGACAGCGTGCCGGTTTATCAAGGGTGCCAGTTTATCGGGGTGCCGGCTTATCGAGTATATTTGGCTGGCCAGCAAAGGAATACGTCAAAGTGACCTCTCGATGACCCGAGTTTTCCTCAATAAACCGACACGCAACTGATCGCTGCATTTTTATTTTTTCAGTTATTTTGACTTTCTTTGCTCATCAGTGTTTATTATATTTTTTTATAATTCTTATATTCTTGAAAATTATTTTCTCATTTTTGAATAAAAAGATATTGTCTACCAATGAAATATAAGTTCTAATAATTGACTTTCTCATCCACATAAAGACTCATCTCACTCGCAGACATACTCATATTTCAGTGGTAGTCAATATATTTTTATTGAACGTAATTTATTTGATAAGATAAAAAAATTTACTTTTGAATTTCCTCTCGAATAGTATATAGGGTTTCCGAGTTGTTTCAAATTATATTTGACTTTTTTTTCGATTGTTTATATTTTTTTCGAGTACAATCAAAATTTCCATGCATAATGGTTGAATTTTTAGTTGATATGATTCATTTATTTAAATTGATTCAACTTGCTGGATTGGTCAATTAAACCATTTGAATCGATTCAACTGGCTTGATTGGCCGATTGATCTATTTGAGTTGATCCAACTGGCTTGATCGGTCAGTCTATCCATTTGAATCGATTTAACTGGCTGGATTGGTCAATGGACTAGATTGGTTAAGCAAGTTTTTAGCTAGGAGTGCCGAAATTCTGGTGATTACTTTTGAATGACCGTATCTCAGCCTACTCATTATGTATTTTGAAAGTCGATAGTTTGTTCAAAAGCAGACATTTAAGCATGAATTTTGCGATTTCATTGATGTAGAAATTTACTAGTTTATTTAGTAGTTTATTTAACAGTTTATTAGTGTTTTAACAATTTTTTTATGTTAATCTTGATTCTGCCTTTATTTTCACTTATTAGTAGATAACGGTTCCATAGGAGCACTGCAGGAATAATTGGCATAGGTAGTGCAGTCTGCATTTTAGTAGTATTTGGAATGGGCAAGGTGGAGGGGGGTCACGCTATTTTTGAATTTATTGTTTTACAGCAGAACTCTCAGCTATTTTTCGCGATCTTTTTCGGATATCATTCTGGAACCCTGAAACTCAAAATCTTAGCTCTCTTTTTAGCACAAAACTGTAAAATTAAAAAATGGTGTCAAAATTTGAATATAACAAAGTTAATAAGGAACGGGTAAAAATTATAGAAAAAAGTTCTAAACATTACTTTGTTGACAGCACCCTAACTCATAAAAATTTCTGATATCAATATATATATTAAAATTCCGTTACGATTGATATATATATTAAAATTCCGTTACGATCGATTTGTGTTTCAAGTGCATCTTAACCCTAATTCTTCGAGAAATTGACACTTTCTTCACTTAATATAATTTTTTTTATATACAGGGTGCATCACCAATTTCCGACCTTTTCTTTTTGATACATTGTTTACTTTTTTCCGATATTTTTTGAAAGTCTTGTACCATTCCAAAGCTTTGCTGTTAGAAAGGTTTTTGGCTGAAAAGGTTTGCCAAAATGTCATTTAATAGTTAGCTAACTACCCCATTGAAATTTAGGACAGATTTAAAATTTTTTTCTTAATTTTCTTTATTTTTCGAAAAGAAAATTCATTCGTATCATACAAGAAAGCAAAATAATGTTCATCGATCAAGAGAAATTCGAAATTATTGGCTAGTATATCGCTAAAAGACACTCCGCAAAAGCCGTTATCGTCAAGTTCCATAAAGAAGAAACTATGGAAGAAATACAAGAGCTTTTAGCGCCTCAAGCATTTAGAATATCACACAAACCACCTCATTCTCTTGACTTGACACCTTTTTTTATTTAAAACGATTTTACAAAGCACTTACACTTTTTGAATAATATTTTGATAAAGTTTTTACTTGAGGTGCAATATTATTTTCGATATTAGCTAATTTCATACTATACTTTTCGAAATATACAGGGTGTTTTTTTTTAAATTAAATTTGCTTCAGTCCGCAAACTTTAAAAAAAACTTGAATTTTAGTCATTTTCCATTTTTTTCAAATAGCCATATCTCAACATTCATTCATCGAAATTACTTTCTGTTAATTGGGTTTTGTAGCTTTTCAACTGCGCTATGAGATAAAATTTAAGTTCCGTGCATAACTAAAATTTTAATTGAAAATTTTGTCGGCATAAATAATGAGAATTATTGTAAACTTTAAAAATTGAATTGACATGTTTTTTATCGATTTTTCACAACTGAAATAAATTTAAAACAAAAAATAGGTATGCTATCGTAAGGTGAGGGCTCTCAAAGAAGCAAAAACTCTCTTAAAACTGTCTCGACAAAAAGTTCTACAGACTAAAAGAATTTTAATTCATAAACAAAGACCCTGTACATGCGCCACAAAAAAGCATGATAAAAACTTAGTATTTAAAGAAATTTTTACCAATACATTAATTCATACCTTACAGTTTATTCATTTTTCATATACCGTATTCCTCTAATTGCCGATCCGGGGCGGCAATTAGAAGCATGCAATTTTTTCAAACTTCAAGTGGTTCAAAAATCGTGTTTTAATTTACTGTTTGAGCTGTGTAAAAGCACCTGTTAGATTTTTGAAATCCCTCGCAGGCACTTTTTAGACAGCTCGAACAGTAAATAAAAACAGGATTTTCAGGCCACTTGAAGTTAGGGGTGGGGTCGGCAATCAAAGGGGGGAGGGGGGTGCGGCGATTAGAGAAATACGGTATATATATGCCATGAAGTGGTTTATCAAATCTACCTTGATTGTACTGCCCTAAAATTTATTAATACCATTTATATATTTTTCGGAAAAGCTCCACATAGTATGATTCGAAAAACCTTTCAAGGATCAAAAAGCATTTCATAGTCCGACTGATATCACACCTTTCTTTTTTGACCTTTTTTAAAGAAATTTAGAAATCCTGATATTGACTGTGCTGATCCAACTTTCAATTCTGCACAAGTTTGTCTGACAACGCAACGCTGAGTTGTCGACAAAATAGGGCCCTAAAACAACATTGAAAAAAAACGAAAAAACCTAGGATCAATCTTTTCGTGCCCACACTATTTCCCTGAAGATTCCTTAACAGCTTTCAAGCCCACATAACAGTGACCACCTTTTTTCAAAAGTATGCGACGTACCGTCCGCCGTCCGTGTGTTTTCGGCCGGCCGTCCGACCGACCGGCCTATTTTTTTTACCAGGATGCAGGACTTCGGCCGGCCGTCCTAATTTTTTATACTTTTTAATGTTTTGTCTACCGTCCCATCCTGATTTTTTAAATTTTGCTGGCCGTCCACCGTACCGTCCTGTAAAAAAAAAATCAGCCTTCGGCCGGCCGTCCAGTTTTTTAAGACAACCGGCCGTCTAAAACGGCTATAAGACGTTCTACATATAATAAAACGCCCTTAACACAAAAAAATTATTTTATTTATTCTTCTTTTGATTTATTTGCAATTGTTTAATTGTCACAGCATACGATTGTCACAGAATACTTACTGAAATGTTATAAAACTTGATGAAAAGTCTGAAATTGAGCTCTTTGTAGATTTCAAGTTATTTCATTATTTTACTTGAATACTTTTATACTTCGATTTATACCTCAAACTAACAATTATACCTCATTATGTAGCTAACTCGTCCTAACTTTATCATTGCGTCGGCCGTGTGCAGCCGTCCTCCTTTTATTCCTTCCGACCGTCCAACGTCCCATCCTGATTTATTTAACGATGCGGCTGTCTACCTTCCCGTTCTTAAAAAAATTCGGTCGGCCGTATATTGTCGTCCAGTATCATTATCGGCAGTAAACCGTCTAGTCAAAGCCGGCACACGAGATCCACCTCGACATCAATTTGACTGTGTGAGCACCGGGTTATGAAAACTAGTTAAACTTTAATTCTAAAGCAAGTATTATACTTTTTTTATAGCTGACCCATTGCAAAGCACACGTCAAACAAATCTCAATGGCATTCAATCGACAGCATGAGAATACTTTGTGAAGTTTTCGCTGAATATTGGTTTTATGTAATGAGTAAAGATATTATAGAAAGTTTTTAATTCGTATTTTTAAATTAGATAAACATTTATCGAGCACATAATTGCGCCTGGCTAGCCTCCCCTGGGGGTCAAGGTTAATTGAGTGGTGGGGTTATAGGTAAATTAAGCCGGAAAAAGATTACTAACAAAAAAACGTTATGACAGAAAAGTTTTCTTAAAAGTTGATCACTTACTTTCAATCGACTTTGCATTCTTTGATTAAAAAAACTGAATTTTACATAAAAAGTTTGACATTGATACTTTTGCCCGTCGGGATTTTTTCTCCGCTCCTTTTTTATTGCAAAACAATCTGAAAAGAGGTGATAATCTAAGAAAACAATATTGGATAAATCAGCTATTTGAGCCATTTCCAATAATTCGACGTCATAAGCTTTTTTAGAAATGGCACTGATAAAATGTCTTAATTAATATGAGAATGAATATTATAAATTAAAATACTGGATACAAAATTGAATAAACTTAGCGTTTAACTTAATGAACTGGCATCACTGAAAAATAAAAACTTACATAAAAATATAAAATTGCTATAATTAAATTTTTAATCATTTGTTATGAATCTTAATTACAGTTATAGTAAATTTTGAAAATAATAAATAATATTTTTTACTTGACCTTCGGAGAATCAGATTAAAAAAAACTGGATTTTCCTAACATGCGTAGATCCAGTTTAAAAACTCGTGTTCTGAAGCTGGCATTTAGTCAGTTTATACTCAGAGTTTTCAATTTGAGAACGTACAAGGCTCAAAAACCTCTTCACTATATTTCTAAAAAAATTTAAAGGATGAGATAAAAAACCATAAACATTGATGAAAAGTAAAAAGTTAAATATTTTTAAATTATAAAAATGTTAGAAAAGGCTAGTAATACTAAAGTGAACGTTTCTAGAATCGATTGAATATGAATATAAAATTAAATCTCTATATAGCATTTGGCATGTTTGGGTGGGTGGCAGGGTACTGCACAGGGTATAATTATTAATGAAATTAATACCAAGTTTATACCCAAGAAGGTATAAAAAATAGTATTCGAACAATTCGAACCTCACATCAAATTTCAAATTCCACTCGAGACAAAAAATATTTGAATATCGACTTTTTTGAATTTCAAATGTTTGTTGTCTTGAGCGGCTAATTTTCAGCCATTTTTTGCAAGCCTTTGTCAAAGTCTTTCAGCACTTAGCTGCATGTTAGCAAGGTTAGCTCATACAGAATGAACTTTTTTTTATTGAAACAGCACACGACTCTTCACGAGCAGTGGTCCAGAGCGTCCTTTATGCCCTATTGTATTTATTGTGAGACTTGAGAAGAGTCTTTCCACGCCAGCTGATGGGGCGGGGGATTACGAGTGCATTTTTTTTGCTTCGGGAATAACTAAATCAACTGATTATTTCAGTTGTTTGTTCAATCAGCTTTTTTTTATTTCCTTCTGATAGTAAAAAGTAGAGATGGGAACAAACGATATATTGGTATTGGGATATTGGGTCAAATAAAGTCGTTAATATGAGTACTGGGATATTGGTTGGTGTGCTCGAAAATATTGGTATTGGGTTTGACAAAGATATTGGGTGCTAAATAATGAATTTTTTCCAATAGAAATTCCAAATTTTCACTCATATTCTCATTTTTTTGGCCTAATGGACGACATTGAACAAATTTTTTTTTTTTTTAATGAATTGATTTTTTCATTCATTGTTTTATTATAAAACTTAACGAAAAGATTTTCCTATACACAAAATATTTCGTGATTATAAAAACTAATGTTAAAAGTTCTGATTCAGAAGTGATTTTTTTGACAAAATCGAGTTTTTCTTTTCCACAATTCCGCAACATCATACAAGATTTTTTTTCAAGGATCTGTCAATATGTCTAAAGGATCTAAGATTGCGCGCCGAGAACGAGGAATCGAAATACTTATATCGCAAAATGTCTTTTCATACCGACAGATAAGGATCGAGCAATAGAAGTCTATAGATATAATCGAAATTATCAATAAAGCAAAAGTCTCTGGTGATGATAGTGTGTAGTTTCAAAAAGTTGATAATGATTAATTGATTTATGATGAATCATAACATTGAAATATACATTTTTAACAAAGCATCCAGTCCTCTCACTTCTTGCTAAATAATCGTTTGCTTTCATCGTTTGTTTAATTATTTTTAAAATGAATATGTGGTTGTACTAGGCTTATATACATAAGATTTAAACTAATATAATCGAACAAAAAGTGGCATCTGCACTTAATATTTTTACTAAAATCAGAAAAAATGAATTTCAGTTCAAAATGAGCAGCGAAAAAATTCGACATCGGCACCGGTGCGGCACGGTGCGGCACCGGTGCCGTGCTTTTCGTTAAAATTTGGCACCGGCACTGGTGCCACCAAATCCTTGGCACTGGCACCGGTGCCCGCACCGATGCTTTTACATCACGACTCGTGTGTCTAAAAATGTCAGATTTTATATATCTAAGAACACCATGCCATAAAGTGCTTAGACAGTTGTGTGTTCTAATCAAGCCCGTGGTTTTCAATTAGAGCATTTACGGTGATGTGAAAAACACAAAAAGGTTTTCACCACTTTTTCGGCTTCTGACACCTGAAACCATAGAAAAGTGTTTCCAGATATGTTTGACCCAATTTCCAAAATGTTTGACCCAATTTCGGACAAAACCATGATACCCTTTTTGCCTGTTTATACCATGTTTCAACACATGGCTAGGCAAAAAAGAATCTATATGCATTTTCGATCAAGAGTCTTGATCAAAATTATGTTTAGGTGCGCGAGTGCGCTCATCTTCAACTCTTGAGCTTCCTCGCCCCCTTCGGGGCACGAAGGGGCTTGGTTGCTTGGGGTTTAGATGCGAACAACCACATACCTTAGACACAAATCACTCGAAAGTGGACTGTGGATGCATGAAAAAGCATGCACAGCCGGAGTTTATTTATGCGCTAGGCCCAGTCAACAAAACTATGTTCAAACCCTATCTTTTTCGGTGTGATACGAGTGAAAAAAGAATTAGATTTTCAAGAACAAGAGTGTTCGCATTTTTCGACTACAGAGGGGTATCATGGTTT